>VZQC01009322.1:0-22566 GCA_009823505.1 Rhizomys pruinosus
AGCATCGCTCTAATACCAAAACTAGGCAAGAAAAACACAGAAGAAAACTATAGACCCACCTCATTAATGAAACACAGATGCAAAAATTCTCAAACAAAATACTTGCAATTGCATACAAGACCCACATCAAAAAAAGAAATCATAACCGTCATGCCAGGTTGGATTCATAACCAGAGATGCAGGGATGGTTCAACATACATAAATTCAATAAAATTATACAAAAAACAATATAATGAACTGAAGAGACAAAAATCACATCATTCATACTCAATTGATGCAGATAAAAGCCTTCAACAAGATCCAGCATCCCTTCATGTTTAAAGTTCTAGAGAGAAATAGACTGAAAGGAACATTCCCTAAATATAATCAAAGCCATATACAGAAACCACAGCAACATCATCTAAATGGAGAAAAATTAGAAGCATTCCCCTTAAAAGCAGGAACCCCAGCAAGCTGCCCACTATCACCCAATCCTCTTCCAATATTAGTGCTTTAAATGCTTGCTAGGGCAATAAGGCAAAGAAAGAAATTAAATGAGTACTAAATTGAAAAGAGGAAGTCAAACTATCCCTGTTTGCAGATGATATAACAGTTTTATCTGAGGGATGCTAAAAACTCCACCAGGAAAACTTCCCCAAAACAATTAGAGTTTTCAATAAAGTGTACAGGATAAAAATTAACTTAGAAAAATCAGTAGCCTTTTACACCAACAAACAAGCAACTGGAGAAGGAATATAAGGAGACCTTCCCACTCACAGTAGCCCCCCCCCAAAAAATAAAAATACCTGGGAATATAAACCTAACCAAAGACACTCAAAGATACTCTACAACAAAAATTATTTAAACCTCTGAAGAAAGGAGAATGAAAATGACTCAAAAGACGGAAAAACCTCCCATGCTCATATGAATTGGGAAAATTAATATAGTAAAAATTTCCATTATCTAACTCCCAAATTGTATACAGTTCATGCAATCCCAATTTAAAATCCCCATGAGTTTTCTTTCACAGACTTGGAAAAAAAAATCCTTAAATTCATATGGAAAGACAAAAGACCTGAAAATTTAAAGCAACCTGCAAACAAAAAATGCAAATACAGGAGGATCACCTTACAGACTTCAAACTTGTTTACGGCCAGGGCTATTAGTCATAAAGACAGCACTGGTGTGGCACAAAAAACAGACCCATTCACCAGTGGAACAAAAACTGATATGATCCAAAACTTGAGCTCATATAATTTTCAGCCCACCCAATATTCAAATAAAGGGAACAAAAAAGCTCATTTGGAGAAAAGATAGCATCTTCAGCAAATGGCCTTGGCCCAAACTGATCAAACCAATATGTTATAAGAACAAAAATAAACCCCTACATCCTCACCTGTTACCAAAAATCAAGTCCAAATGAATCAAAGATCTCAATGTAAACCCAAACTCTGGAAGGTCGAAAAAAAAAAGTTGGATAACAATCTACAAGATACAGGAATACGGAAAAGATTTCTTAAAATCAAACAGCAGCTGCACATGAAATAGGTCACAATTGACAAGTGCACCTCATAAACTCAAAAAGTTACGTACAGCAAAGAAACAATCAAAAGAAGTGGAAAAAGAGAAAAAAACCCCCAAAAAAACAGAGTGGGAGGGAAATCTTCACCAGTGTTACATCTGACGAGTCATGACTCCAGAATTATATAAACTACTCAAAAACAAAAGAAGAAAACGATGACACACTCAGAAAAGATGGAGTAAAAGAGCTGAACAGAGACTCACCAGTGAGAAAGTAAAGATGGCCTGAGAAACATCTTAAAAAGGGTTTCACATTCATTTGATAATCAAGGAAATGCAAATTAAATCCACTCTACAATATCTACTGCACTCTGATAAGGCTGGCTAGATTCATGAAAAAAAAAGACACCAAACCAGATTGCTGGCAGAGGTTGTGGGGAAAAGGGGAACACCCATCCACTGCTGGGAGAATTGGTAATCTCGCACATACCACTATGGAAAGCAGTGTGGAGAACCCTTAAAGACTCAAACTTAAGGGCTGGAGGGATGGGCTCAGTCAGTTAAAGAGCTCCGACTGTTCTTGCAGGGACCACAGGTTTTTGATTCCCAGCACCCCCATGGGGGCTAGAACCATCTCTTTAAAGCGTGGGCATGGTGGCTCATGACTTTAAACCCCAGCACTCAGGAGGCAGAGGCAGGCGGATCTCTCTGGAGTCAAAGGCCAGCCAGGTCTTAACAGCGTGAGTTCCAGGCCTGCTGGGACCTCATAGAGGAGACCCTGTCTCAAAAAAAAAAAAAAAAAAGACTCAATGAGCCTACCACCTGACCCAGTCATACCACTCCTGGAGTATATACCATATAGACTGCATCCTATCCTGAAAGATACATGCACATCTATGTTTATGCTAGCTGCTTTTTCACAATAGCAAACAGTTGGGAAACCAACCAAATGCCCCTCAACTTCGAGTGGATAATAACAAAAATGTGGTTATTCTACACAATGGAGTTCTAGCAGTGGTGAAGAAAGATAACATCATGAACTTTGCAGGTAAATGGATGGAGAACATAAAGCCATTTTATGCTAATGAGTAACACAGCCCCCCCCAAAAAAAACCGGGGGGAATGGTTTCCCTCATTTGTGGATGTAGTCCCAAATCCTCCAATTGAAAGGCAAGGTGAAGCAAAATTTATTGTTATATGTCCTTTCTAGTTGAAGCAACTATTGATTGTTATAATGTGGAAATCTTTTTTTTTAAGGCTGGGAATCAAGCCGCAAGTCCTTTGCAGAGCATTGGGAGCTTGAGGCAAGCCTGAGCCATCTCTCCAGCCCCTAATAATGTAAATCTCTTAATGAAGTCCTCTAGAATAACTTACCACTTACTTTCAGATATGGTAATTAATGTATATGGGAGAAAAGAAGGTATAATTCATATTTTAGAAGTAATATAAAATTAAAAGGAAAAAATGTGAACTCTAAACAATATATTGAGTTAACATCACAGTTTCATTCACTGGATACATAATTCTAGGACATATATGAATGCATAAATTATAAGGCATACTTTGAAGGCGATACAATTAGTAGGAACAACACATAAAGGACCTAAGTCAATAAGGGACGTTATAGTTTAAATTCTACCCAAAACAATGTCTTTGTTCAAGAGAAACTTTAAAAAGAACTGAGAAGATACAGGAAAAAAAACATGTATGGAAGAATTCCTGAACATGGGGGTAAAGGGTGGGAGGAAGAGAAAGGGGAACATGTCTCAAATGAACTGAAAAAATGATTGTCTGAAATACACAAAAACCAGATAAAAGTATAATTATTTAAAAAAGAATATACGACATTGATGAAACATATCCAAAATATGTTATACCTATGAGAAGAATAAAAATATTAGTTATGTATTTACATTACTTTTATTTTCAGACTATATCATTTTATCAGCCTTGTTTCTGGTGCTCTGTATAGGACACAGCAGGGTTTGAGATATCTGTGCATTCAGAGGGACATGCATTATGCATTCGTAGTAGGGAAAATACAAAGTGGGCAATCACAGGGAAAATACAAAGTGGGCTATCAGAGGTAAAATACAAAGTAGGCTATCACATAGTCAGAGGTCATGTTTGGGGATAAGACATACATGTCGAATTCTATAAAATATTTTCAAAAAAGACAAACCAATTACTACTCAAGTTTTAGAAGGATACAAACTGGAGAGTTCTCCAATTCCTTCTATAGCCAGCATCACCGCTATACCAAAACCAGGTAAGATACAACCAAAAAGGAGAACAATAGACCCATCTCCCTAATAACACAGATGCCAAAATTCTAACAGGATACTGGCAAATCGCATACAGGCCCACATTCAAGAAGATCATTCCATCCATGACCAAAGTTTGGATTATGACCAAGATGCAGGGATGGTTCAACACATGTGAAAATCATAAATATCATCAAACATAGAATGGACGGAAAGACAAAACCACATGATCTCTCAATTGATGCAGAGAAAGCCTTTGACAAAATCCAGCACCTTCTGCTTAAAGCATAGAGGGAATTGGATTGGAGGATCATTCCTCAATGTAATAAAGCCATATACAGGAAAACCCACAGCCAATATCATCCTAAAATGAACGCTGACAGAAGCATTCCCTTTATAAGTAGGAACTCAGCAAAGAGCTGCCCCCTGTCACCAACCCTTTTCATATAGTGTTTGAAACCCTTGCTAGGGTCAAGCAATAAGGCAAGAAAAAGGAATTAAAGGAGTTCTAAATTGAAAAAGAGGAAGTCAAGCTATACCCTTTTTGGCTGACGATATGAATTGTCTACCTAAGAGATGCTAGAACTCCAACACGAAAACTCCTAGAAATGATTAGAGCTTCAGTAAAGTGGCAGGATACAAAATAAATCTAGAAAAAATTAGTAGCTGTCGTTTACACCAACAAACAAGCAACTGAAGAAGGGCTACAAGGGAACTTCCCACTCACAAGAGCCTCAAAAACAAATAAAATACCTAGGAACAAACCTAACCAAGATACCCAAGGATCTCTAACAACAAAAAATTCAAACACCCGGAGAAGGAAAGTTGTGGAAGACATCAGAAGATGGAAAAACCCTCCCATGCTCAGGATCGGGGAAATAAAAATAGTAAAATGTCCATTCTAACCCAAACGCATGTAACAGATTTTAATGCATTCCCAATCAAAATCCCCAAGAGGCTTCTTCACAGGCTTAGGGGGAAAAAAGTCCTCAATTTCAGTTGGGAAAAACAAAGACCCCAAATAGCCAAAGCAACCCTGACGGAAAAGAGACAAATACAGGGCGGGCTCTTATACAGAGACATCAAACTATACTAACAGGGCGTAGAGTCATAAACAGCTCTGGTAACTGGCACAAAAACAGTTAACCAATGGAATAAAACTGAAGATCCAAACCTAGCACATACATATTCAGCCACCCTCATATTTGACAAAGGGGGCCAAGAGACACAATGGGAAAAGAACGCATCTTCAGCAAAAGTGGTTGGCAAAACTGGATCACCACTGAAGATAGAATAAACTAAAACACCGTACCACCTCCTTGCCCTGTACAAAAACCAATTTGTCCCCCCCCAAAAAAAAAAAAAAAAAAAAAAAAAAAAAAAAAACCCAAAACTCTTGAAGGTGATAGAAGAAAAAGTTGGCAGCAGACTACAAGAACATAGATGTAGGAAAAGACTTCCTAAATCAGACATGCAGCTGCACACAAAAATGAATCGACAATTGGACAAATGGACCTCATATAAACTCAAAAGCTTCTGTAATATTAAAAAGAAAAAATAATGGAAGTAAAGAGAAATCCCACAGAAGTGGGAAGGAAACCTCCATCTGCCGATACTCTGACAAAACTAATTTCCAGAGTATACAAGACTCAAAAAAACAAAAGAAGGAAAGAAACAAATGAACCAACTCAAAAAGATGGAGCAAGAGAACTGAATAAGAAGCTATCAACAGAGGAGGAATTAGAGTGGACTGAGAAACAAACTTAAAAACTGTTTCAAAGTACCTTAGTAATTAGGGAAATGCAAATTAAGACACTCTAAGATATCGACTCCGCCAATAAGGCTGGCCAGTAATCAAGAAAAACAATGATATCAAGTGCTGGAGAGGTTGTAGGGAAGGGGAACACTCATTCATTGCGGTGGGATGTAAACTTGTACACACACTAAGGAGAGCAATGTAGAGAACCCTTGAGAACACAAAATGAGCTTCTGCCATTTGACACCCAGTCACACCACTCCTGTGTATATAACAAAGGACTCATCTGACTGAGAAATACATGCAGCAGCTATGTTTACTGCAGCATCTGTTCACATAGCAAAAAGGCTGGAACCAAACCCAAATGCCCCTCAACTGATCGAGTGGATAGAGAAAATGTGGGTACATGTAACAAAATGGAGTCTAGTTGCAGCAATAAAGAGGGACAAACATCATGAACTTTGCAGGTAAATGATGGAGCTAGAGAAAATATATTTAAGTTGAAGTAACACAGTCCCAGAAACAACAAATGACGATGGATACCCTCATCTGTGGATGCTAGCATCAATAACCCAGTTGTGAAATATTCTTGTGGAGAGGGGATGCATATTAAAAAGCAACACAGGGGCTGGAGAAGATGCCTAGCATTAGAGCAACATACCTGCTCTTTAGCAGACCCGGGTTTGATCCCCAGCACCCACATGGCAGCTAAACCATCTGTAACTCCAATTCCAAGGGAGAACCTCCAGTTTCCAGGGGAATCTGAGACACTCTCCTCTGACCTCCGCGGCATTTGCATGACACGGGTGTAACAAACCGTACATACAGCAGAACATTCATAAACATACATAAAATAAATAAATTTAAAAAAGAAACAAACAACAGAAGAACTGCATCATAAAACTGACTGAATGTGAATCTGGATGGGGTGTGAGGGTGGGAGAGGAGCACGGGGTATATTCAATTGAATGATATATTAAATTGACATGAGTTCGAACAAGTATCTCCAATTTTGCCCAGATCTCTGTCTAACAGGTTACATTGTGTTTAGGCGCTAGGAATATAAATATGTGTATATTAAAACAACATGGCTTTAAAGGTTTGATAAAAACGGTAATGAATCTGAGTTAATTGAAATATAATTGTTGTCGTCCACATTTGTTTTAACTTAAAAATCCCGTATAACGATAACTTTTGGATTGGCACATACAGAATGTTCTCTATAAGTTTTTCTGTTTACAGTATCAATTTCATCCTCTTTACCTGTAGGATATTTGACTAAGGAATTAAGTTTGCATTCCCAGTTTAATGAACATAAGCAGTCACCCAAAAACAGCTTGTGAATTTGAGAAAGTCTGACCTTGATTCTGCCCTATACTGGTATGTCTACTACAACTGCCTTTTTGAGACTCATGGTCAAAAACATAAAAACCTAAAAATAAAAGGGGGATACAGAAATATATGAAACTTTTTGTCACAAACTTTGCAATTTAACATCTCACACTAACTCTGGAAAAATATTGTGTATTGTCCCACAGGTCAAAATTTCCAACCAACTTAATAGCTGAGAAATAAAAAATGATACAACCTTTGCAATTGTGTGTCAGGATACCCCAGGAGTGCCAGCAGAAAGGTTGGCCCATCTGAACATTGAAAAGGAAGAAAACCTCAGACTGCTACAAGCATCAAACCCCTCTGTGGATCCTACTTGTAACAATTATTATAATGAGTCTAAACTAAAACTTACCGTCTAGGGTCGCAAAGTTTTAATAGAGGATTTCTTACCTCCCCTCCATAGAGCAAGGAGAAATAGGATGATGAGGAGGTCATTCTCTAACTGTAATAGGAGCCACTGTCATAGAGGTAATCTCTTATAAAACCGGTAAACTGCCTTCTTTAATTGACTAACTAGACATGGGAACTGTGAAAAGGATTATTCTCTATTCGGAACCAAATAATACTAAAGTCTTCTTAAGCTGTGCATTTAAGCAAAATATATTAATACAAGAGAGCTCTATATCATCAATGGATTATTCTACCAAGGAGATGTTGGCCTAGGGGATCCAAGCACCCCCCAAAAGGTAAAGGCTCCTTGCCTCCAAAACTGGTGATACCTTGCAAGAAGAAGGCGATAAGCCCTGCTGCGAAGTCCTGATGTAAGCATGGGAAAGATGTGATTGAGACCACACTGTGCAAGTGTACATTTGGTCTCTGGAATACCAGAGAGTGTTCCAAAGGCCACTGAAACCAATAAGCAAATATAGGTTCCTTGAGTCAGGCAAGACTCCTCTGTCAGCCCAAGCTACACACTCACCTGCCGGAAATACTGTGCAGCAGTGGCAGCCATATGCCTTTATATCCCCAATCTAATTGGCTATTAGCTCTCTCCTTGGAGGAAAAAACCACAGGCTGATGCCACAGTTTACATCCTTAAGGTTAGGAGATGTTATAAGCCACAGTAAGATATGTCATATTTTCAGAAAAAAATGTAATCCATGGATTAACATACCATCCAAAAATCTGTGTCTATACCAATAACCAACCAAATATTAGTAATGTTTAAAATACATATATTCTAATGTGCTTCATTAGTAGGATTGAAAGATTATTCATGGACAAACTGTCAGCCCATGAAAGGAAACAGCCAGAATTGACCAAGTCCAAAACGACACTCCAGAAATAGACGTTTTTCTTCTCGGCCACCTGTGCCCCTTTTCTAAGCCTAGGGAACAATCTGTGAAGAGGGGCATGATAGAATGTAAGGGCTGCAATTGGGGTGAATGGTGAAACTCAGCATATAGCTGGACACTTTTTGTTCAACTTGATTGTACATACAAGCCCCCCCCCCAGCTGGATGGTGGGACATTTGGGCTGTGTGGGTTTGGGAACAACTGTTGCAAATTGTTTTTACATGAAGGATGCTTTACTCATAAATTTATTACTTATTATTAAAAAATGAAAAAATAAAGAAGTAATAGAAGAAAAAAAGACATACATGTCAAATATTTACAATTTTCCTTTAATCTACTGAAGTTGTCAAAATGGGATTTATTTATTTATTTATTTTAAAAGAAGAGAAATTCAGTTTGATCTAACACTGAGGTAGGGTACAAGATTTCAGCAATAAAGGAAATTAAAGAAATGTTATATTTTATTTGATTTATGCACAACAAATTTGGAAATTATGTAGGAAAATAATATTACCATTAGAATCTTAGAATTAAAGAATATTCTAAAAGAGAAGTTTCTTCCTCCTCTACCCCATCTAAGGAATCCTCCCCCACACCCTTTCTGATCCTTTACAAGAATATCCAGGGGGTTGGAGAGATGACGTAGTGGTTAAGAGCACCAACTGCTCTTGCAGAGGACCCGGGTTTGATCCCCAGCATCCACATGGCAGCTGAGAACCATCTTTAACTCCAGCTCCAGAGGAATCCAACACCCTGACAGAGGTCAGAAGAGGGCATAAAATTCCCCTGGAATTGGAGTTATGGATGGTTGTTAGCTGCCATATGGGTGCTGGGAATTGAACACAGGTCCTCTACATGATCAGTCAGTGTTCTTAATCACTGAGCCATCTCTCCAGCTTGCACACTACATTTTAAATGAAAGCATCAAAATTTCAAGTCATTTCATCACAGATAAGGAAAAAAAAAAAAGACAGCCCCCCTCAAACCAAGGCTTACAGCCACAGTGAGGAGCAGACAAACAGCATGGGGAATGAACCCAGTTGTCCCAAAGGTGACTGAGAGCCATATATGACGGTACATGACTGTATGCTCAGCACTCAGGAGTGAGAAGCAAGAGGCACGGGAGGTTGAGGCCAGCCTGGGCTACATAGTAAGACCTTAATCTCAAAAACACTTTGAAAAATGATTACCTCTTAGCCACACTCGCTCAAGGCAGAGAGTCCCCAGGAGCAGGTCAGAGGAAAGCGTTCCAAAGGGTGTGTTGGGATAGCCCTCAAGATGACCTGACCACCATCGTTCACAATCCAACTGTCTATACATGCAACTCTCCAGATGATGACCTAACCTTGGCATACAGCAGGTCACATGGGCACAAGCCTGAACATGCTGATTAATGTATCCTACACTACACCATCACCCAGAGCATTTAGGGAAACTGCTGAAAGTGTAGGCCAATGACTGGCTCATTATTCTTCACTGGGTAGGAAAGCAGTCCCCAAACTGCTGCCTTGAGAAAGCCCTTCTGTCTATGAATCCTGAATCCTGCCCCTGGATTTTACCTAGAGATATATTCTGCATATCAATTAAGAGACTTCTGCAAGCCCAATCAATCTACCCAACAGTCATATGGAGCACGTACTGACATCTCTCACTCTAGCTGAGTTATCTACTAACCTATGTGAAAGCCTCTCATTGTGACACCCTTCAGACTAAGGTTCAGAGTTCTAGAAGCAACCAGTCCACTGTGAGAAAAAGGCAGCCTGTGTGACTATATGATATCAAGGTCTGAAAGCGGGAAGCAAAACAGCAGGCGTACGGATGAAGAATCCAGATCGCAACAGGTAATGAAAGGCAACATACCTGCTGTTTGCCACAGGCAGTTACTTACGGCTCTCTGCTGCTCTGGCCCTTTCTTGAGGCAAGAGAGACAGGTGAGATGGAAATTTTTTACCACAAATATAAACACATGTTGTGTAGGGCACTCAGTAAGGGAAAGGGAATTATCATCATCATTTGGGGTCTAGAGGTCCATGTCTTCCAACATGTCCCTCTGATAGCATCACTGAAGCCTTTTTAATCTCCATGGTACCACCACTTGAGGGTATGAGATAGTTGATAATATGATTTGTTCCAAATAGCTTTTAATTCCTTTAATAGCCCATTATGAGGGGTTGGAGAGATGGCCTAGCGGTTAAGAGCACTGACCGCTCTTACAGAGGAAACAGGTTCGATCCCCAGCACCCACATGGCGGCCGAGAACCATCTGAAACTCCAATTCCAGGAGAACTCCAGTTCCAGGGGAATCTGAGACCCTCTTCTGACCTCCGTGGCATTGCACAACATGGGTGCACAGACTTGCATGCAGACAGTACATTCATACACATACAGAAATAAATAAAAAAATAAATTAAATAAATAAATAAATAAAAAGAAAAATAGCCCATTATGAGTCCATCACATATTAATTTGTCCAAGGTCTTAAGCATTTCTATCATTTTTAGTCTATCCTACATTTTAGGGAATAAAACTTCCACAAAATGGACTCAATGAAGGCTTTCTTCATATTCGTTCTTAAACTGGCTATCACAGGCTTTCACAGTTGCCTCTATTATGAAGCTTTATCCTGACTGTGCCATCCAAACCCTGCATAGTCTTCTCTTTTTCAAGGTGTGGCCCTGTGCGTAGGAGCCTTGTGGCTCAGCTCCCTGTGCAAGGAGCTTTTATTATTTGGGTCTCTTGGTCACACCCACCTCTGCTCCACTCCCTCCAGTCCCCTTTCCATTCTTTGGTCCTCTTTTTATTTATAGCCCAATAAGTTCAATTGATGCTGCCTGCTGGGATGTTGAGTGATTTTATTGGCTTAAGCTTGTCCAGGTCCTCTGCAGGTAACCATAGCTACGGGGAGTTCATGAGTGCCACAGCCATGTCCTGAATAGAAGACAGAACTTCACAGCGCTCTTCCCCACCCTCCCATTTATACACTCTTCCTCTCTCTCTTCCAAAATGTTCCCTGAGCCTTGGTGGTGGGAGGTGACATCGATGTCCCATTTACAGCTGAGCACTGGACCACCATTTAGTGTCAGCACTCAGCCAATTAGGAGACTCTGTGTTACTGCAGAGAGAAGGTTCTCTGGCCAAAGTTGACAGCAGTACTTGTCTTTTTCCATCCTTTCACCTTAAGGCCCTTCATGATATTCTTAACTTGGAATGTACTACCCTTGATCTATATGTACAAGACTTCCAGAAATTTGGTCATAATAGTTTGGAAGTTATCTTATTCCATTAGAACTGTTATAACAAAATACCCCCAAACGGGGTGGCTTGTAAACAATAAAAATCAGATCCAGGGACGTACATGTACAAAGCACTTGCTTAGCACTGCAAATGAAACGTAGGGGGAAAAAAGTCATCCATTTCTCCCACTTCTGGAGTCTGTCTAAACTCATGACACCAGTAAATCTAGAGTTGCCTGAAGGTGCCCACAACTTGGTTCATAAGCAGCCACCCTTGTGCTGTCTTCACAAGGTAAAACAGACAGATGCGCTCCCTCTGGTCTCTCCTTAGGACACTAATTCTGTTTGTAAGGATGCATCCCCATAACATACTCACCTCCCAGAAACTCTTAATATCATAAGTGTGGCGTTAGGGAGTCAACAAATGCAGTAACCCAGTGAATTATTTTCCTGTAGAAGTGACTTCAGGGGTGTTAGCCTTCCGTAAGGTCCCCAATTCATGTCAAGGTACAAGATCCATAGGTTCCTTCCAACAAGAGAAACGACCTAAACAGAAGACTTAAAACACATCCCTAGAAACATAGCTCCCATGCAATAAATTGCTCACTAAACCAAGGGCATTAGCCACCTGTCTGTGGGGTTTGTCTTTGTGCATCCTGCCCCTCCTCTTGTTTAAAGTGACATGTCACTTCTCTCAAAAAGCTTTGTGACTCCCCAGGTCCAAGTTGTATGTTTTCATAGCCTCCCATACACATTCCTTCCATTCATCTTTTTAACCACACCATATGCCATTATTGGTGCTTTTTCTTTCTTTCCATCATGCTCTTCAAAGTGGTCCTGGTCTCAAGCATGTGCCCAGTATCTTGCACAGAGCTCAGGACAACACTATGAGCATTTTGACTTTGTGGGGAGCTGATCTGTACATTGTTAGGATGAGCACACTGAAGTTCCCAAGAGCCTAGGAGAGGGTACGAAGGCATGTCTATGTTAAAGATTCTGACTGATCATACCACTCCTGGGTATATACCCACAAGACTCATCTTACCATAGAGGTACATGCACAGCCATGTTTATTGCAGCTCTGTTCACAATAGCAAAAAGCTGGAATTGACCCAAGTGCCCCTCAACTGACAAGTGGATAGAGAAAATGTGGTACATCTACACGATGGAGTTCTATGCAGCAGTAAAGAAAAATGACATCATGAACTTTTCAGGTAAATGGATGGAACTAGAAGATATTATGTTAACTGAAGTAACACAGTCCCAGAAAAACAAACAAATGAATGGTATCCCTCATCTGTGGATGCTAGCACCAACTACCTAGCTGTAAGTATTTCTTGTGCAAGGCCCCTTGAGCTTTTGTCCAAGTAGTTGGGAATGATGCATATTGGAAAGAACAACAACAACAACAGAAAAGACTATGTCAAAGAATTGACTGAAACATTGAACTTCTGCTCAAAACAGTAAACTTCCACATCAAGAATTTTGAGAAAGACTGAGAAAAAGATGAAAAACATGTTTGGCAGAATGCATGAGCTCTGGTGGGGTGGGGGTAAGGTGGGAGACACAGGTCTAGATTTGATTAGTAACAATCTTGTACAAAAATAAATATAATATAAAAAATAAATTAAAAAAACAAAAAAACAATATATATAATTTAAAAACAAGAAAAAAAGATTCTGACTAACTAGAGCTTGATGATTATAGAAAATTGAAATGTTGTGGATACAGAGTCAAATAATCTTGGGTTATATTTAGTTTCCTTAATAACCATTCATTACCCAACTATGTGTCTGACCTAACATCCTTGTGATTATCAGGTTAAATCACTGGAATGTATTAACTTAATAAACCACTAGCTTCCACTGACCCAAAAGCTAAGAATGTCATCAATAGCTTCTGAGACCTATAATGGAGATTATTTTTGCTTTGCTGTAACCTGCATACCTGATATTTCTACCAGTATATTTTGTAATATTTTATTTTGGGTTCTTATTTTTATGTGTGTATATTGGCTGTATGTATGTAAGTGCATTGATATTGTCCAATGCTTGTGAAGGTCAGAACTGGAGTTACAGACAATTGTTAGCTGCCATATAGGTGCTGAGAAATGAACCCCAGTCCTCTGCAGGAGCAGCCAGTGTTCTTAACCACTGAGCCATCTCTCCAGCCACCCTCCCCCAAAATATTTTTAAAGACATGATTTTTTTTTGGCTTTCCTTTGCTCCATAAAAACCTCATAAAGCTGTTTCCATATTGGACATGGATTTTGAATAACTTAAGCCCATGTTCCTGCACCACTGTCACTCATAATAAGTGTAAGAATAGTCTGAGGTAAGAGCTATGTCTTTCATCTTCAGATGGGTAGCAACATCCCTGACTATGTCCCCTGGACTCCTGCAGCACTTCCATCCAGTTGCAACAGCCAGGCACTGCCAGTTAATGATATAACTTCAGGGGAGAGCACTTTACATACTGGGTTCAATCCCCAGTACCTCACAAAGAAAAAACTAAAGGAAGAAGCCAAGGTCCAGTGACTCCTCTTCAGGGAGCACCACGCTGTTGGGATTCAGTGCCCTCTTCATCTCCACATGCTTCCTCAGCCGCCCCTTGACCTGAACAGTATCTGTTTATGTTCTGTCCCCCAGTGTCCGTCAAGCCTGGGCACGGTACCTTTGGATGATTTTCATCCAACATGCCTGCTACCTCATACAGGGAAGTTCCACTCCAGAGCTACTTGGTTGTGCCCAGCACTCTTCCTCCTGGGCCTGCTACAGTGCCAGAGTCTTTCACTCGTTTCATTTTCTTTGCAAAATAAGATCTAAATTGTAATCATGATGTGCAATTTTCTAGGCCTTTTGTTAAGAAGAAATTAAAACACACATGATGGATGAACAAATGAATGAAAATATAAACTAAGCTCTATATTATCCATTCTGTCCATAATTGCACTAATTAGTTTGATATTGAAAGTATTATAGATATACAATATAAAGTCTCAGCATTTTCAAAGACCTGGTATTCCATAATGTGTGCAGCTTGATGAACCCCATTTTTCCATCTCTGATGACAGAAGGATCAGTGTAGGATGTCTCTGTCTTTATGAGTCCGTTTTAGGAATATCAACTAACATGTTCCATGGACAGAAGAAAGAACACCTCAATACTGAATATTTGTTGGCAGAATACCAGATACACAGCCTTTTCTGTGGCAGAGAATTAGCTTCAGTGTAAACTGAGCCACTTTTGAACTCCTAAAGCATGTGAAAGGGTCACCAAGTTATTTCTTCCCTAAAAGGCAACTATAATGAGCCCAAAGGAACACTTTTGTAATGTATCCAGGATTTTAACACAAGACGAACGGATTATATTATGTGAGCCTGAACCATCCAAACTAATGAGCCTTCTACACTTTATGGCTCTCCCTCTCCGTCACTCACAATTGCTGGTGACCCTATGAACCTTCTGAATCCCCAAGTACCTGGGGATTCAGCCACACAGCTCAAGCATAACTAACTCCTGACCCCTCTACAAGCAGCCCTGCTGTTCTGTACAGACAAGCATGTAGAACATCCATCCATCAATACAGTTCAGGACATGTAATCTGGAGAGAGAAAAATCCCAAACCAGATGATTGACCCAGGCTTTCTGCAGCCTCAGCCCTACAACCACAGTGGTGAAGGAGTGACCTCACCGAAGCAGGACAGGTTTGTTCTGATTCAATCCTCAGTGGCCATTTTGAAACTACAAAAGGAGAACAGATGGAGAAGTAACCTCAAATGAATATTCATAAAAATAAAATCAATTATCCACCTTCTGTGCCACCTGCCCTCTCAACTCAACTTAGCCCGCAGCTGTGAGAGACAGGGGGTAGGTGAGGGGAACACACACCCAAATCACCTCGAAGGCATTGACAGAGGCCAAGAGTCCAGGACCAAGCCTGGAGTTTTGGCACACCTGACCTGAAAAGATGGAACATTTTGTGGGGTTTGACCTTTAAAACCAGAACCAATGCCATAGCAAGGTGGAACATCGCAAGAGAAAGCTCGGCACCTTCCAAGCCATGCTGGCCAAGGCTCCGAGCCCACTGCCGACCCTTTTGAACTCCTGCCCTTGTATTTAATTGCACTGGGCAGGTTACCCACGCAGAGATTCACTTTCCTCGTGCACAGTAACTAATGGGGGTTGGCTTGGCGGGTGAACTGATATTAAATATAAGGAATGAATGGGCACTAGTTCCTCCTGTCCCCTGGAATGCTGTGTCACAGGACAGTTCTGGTTTGCAAGCGTGAAAACTATGTCCAGGGACAGCAAGACAGCTCAGTGGGTAAAGTCCTCACCACCAAGCCTGAAGACCTCAGCTCAATCCTTAGACCACACATGGTGGAAGGAGAGGATCAATTCCTGCAGGTTGTCCTCTGACCTCCGCATGGAGACCATGACACAGGCACATGCACACAGACACATACACACATAAAATTAATTAATTAAACTAAATTAAAAAACTATTTCGGGGCAGCGGAGATGGGTCGGGAAATAAAGCACACAATGCCTGTCCCCCAAGTCTGATGACCTGAGTTCAACGTCAGAGCACATATAAAGATGGAAAGGAGAACTGACTCCCCACAGCTGCCCCTGAACTTCCACACGTATGGTATTGGCTGGCATATATAGTATACATGAACACAATAATAATAATTTGGGTGTTTTGGGTCTTTTTGAGACAGGGTCTCCCTGTAGCCCCAGATGGGCTAGAACTCAGTATGTCGACCAGGCTGGCTTTGAACTCACAGAGATCTGCCTGCCTCTGCCTCCCAAGTGTTGGTATTAAAGGTATGTGGCCACCACACCCAGCTAATAATAAAGGTTTTTTTAAGCAATTTCGATACACTTTCTAATGATGGACAAAGACACAAGATTCCTAGAAGTTTCTTAAGACTTCAAGAAGCTAGACATATTTTTTAAAAGTTGATATTAATATGAAATTTTTCTTGCATATTTACCAGTTGTTTTAAATTTAAAAAGTCTTTATATATAGATTTCTCCATCCAGAGTTATATTATACACCGAGCCACCAGGGCATCAGTTTGGGCTCAGAGGCCGCAGGCTCCTGTGTCCATGGCTGCATGGTCACTGCTGCTGCCCCTCCTCTATCTCAGGTCTCCAATCTCACTGAGAGACAAATAAGTCAGCTACAACTCTGCTGTCCCAAGATCATACCTCTTTTTTATATATATCTATGACTGAGTATGTACTGTATGTATTTACAGATGCCCAGAGAGGCCAGAAGAGGGATTTCTTGGAGGAGTTCCAGGCAGATGTGAGCCACCCAACATGGGTGCTAGGAACTCAGGTCCTGTTGAAGAAAAGCAACTGCTCTTAACTGCTGAGCCACCTCCCCAGCCCCACCACTGCAGTCCATAATTCTTTATCCTCTATTCCCAGACTAATCACAAAGTCATCCCAACATGGAGACTCCAGCTTTCTACCACAAAAACTTGAGCTTTCAGTCTTGGGAATGAGGAAACATGGCACTCAAAACAGAAGAGTCCTGTGAAAGAAAACTATTTCCTTTTTTTTTTTTTCAAAGCCAAGAAAACTATTTCTAAGGGCTTGAGTATGCCTAGGGCTCGAGCACCTGCTTTTCTGTGCCCCAGACCCTGAGTTCAAGCCCGACCACTGCAAAAGAAAAAGCCGTCTCCACCCTTCAGGCTTTATGGTTTGCTTAAGGCTGCTTCCTTTTTTGTTTATTTCCTTTGCTTTCCAACTTTGTTCATCTGAGCGTGTGTTTGAAAAAGCAGACTGTGGAAAGAAGACAAGGAAAAAAAAAATCTATGATTGATTTCCCACCAGAGATCTGCCCTTGCCTCTGATTCCATCCCACAGAAAGAGAATTGCATTATTCTAATCAAGGGCTGCAGGACAACTCTTCTGTGCCAAACCATGACAGGAAGCAATTCGTGAAGGCACCTGGGCCCCTTCCGGCCTTTCAGACTGTCACTATCACAAAGCCTCCAAGTGAGAACAGAGTACAAACACCCTGGAACCCCCTGGGACCTAGATTCTGCTTTCTTGCTGTCTCTCCATCTCCTCATGAGGGGGAACAAAACCTGGCTTGGGGTCGCATGTGACGTACCTGCTTCCCTCTCAGCTAGTGAGGCTCACCCAGACCCCCATAAATAGAGACTTGGAGCTGAAAAATGGGGAATAAGAACCTTTACTGGTGAGAGTTTACACCTGGTGCAGGACACACGCAGCCCAGAAGAGCTGCATAAATTTGGCCCAATGCAAAAATCGGAAACTTGCTTAAAACATTATAAGAATTTTCGTGATATTTTTTGTAACTCAATTGTGCAGTTGTTACATGTGAACTTTATCCACGGCAATACTGTGTCACAGTGCCCAAAGGTGGGACATGCCTGATGTCACACTCTCACAAAACCTTTAAGATCTCCAAAACTAATGTTGAAGGAGGGAGGAACACAGGGCAGAATTTTCACATGAGCCTGAAGTTACGCAGGAGTTACAGAGACATCCTGGGAGGGGAGGGGAAGGAAGAGAAAAGGAAAAGCTGGCTTCATAAAACCTTGCTGTTTCTGGTGGAAACCCCAGGTGGATCTTTGTAAAAGTGGGTGCCGGGGCTGGAGAGATGGCCTAGCGGTTAAGAGCGCCGACCGCTCTTGCAGAGGACCCGGGTTCGATCCCCAGCACCCACATGGCAGCTGAGAACCATCTTTAACTCCAGTTCCAGGGGAATCTGACACCCTCTTCTGACCTCCGTGGCATTGCACGACACGGGTGCACAAACCTGCATGCAGACAGTACATTCATACACATACCGAAATAAATAAAAATAAAAATAAAAAATAAATAAATAAATAAAAAAAGTGGGTGCCATGGGGGCTGGAGAGATGGCCTAGCGGCTAAGAGCACCGACTGCTCCTGCAGAGGACCCAGGTTCGATCCCCAGCACCCACATGGCAGCTGAGAACCATCTTTAACTCCAGTTCCAGGGGAATCTGACACCCTCTTCTGACCTCCGTGGCATTGCACGACACGGGTGCACCAATCTACATGCAGACAGTACACTCATACACATAAAAAATAAATAAATTTTTTTAAAAAACTAGGTGCCAGCTCCTCCATCATAGCCTGGGGCCCTACAAAGAAAATGTACCACCTTCCATGTACCTGGCTCTTAGAAGCCATCTTTCCTCTCACCTTGTGGGGCTACACAGCTTGGGCTCTGAACCCCTCTTTCCCACCTCCCTTCTCCCAGCCATGCTGTACCCCAACTCTTGTTCTACCAACCCAGCCTCAATCTGTCATACTCCCTACTTCCACCCATCAGAAACACCTGCCAGACTCAACAAGTTCACTGTTCCCTCCCTGGTAGCCTTGAGAGCGACCTCTATATTCAAAGTACAGTGAGAAGTCCATTAGGCTGCAGCGCTGGTGTGTTTTGACACCATCCCTAACTCTCTTTCCATTACATTTTCCCACTGTTATTATTCCCTAGAAACCCTGAGGAAAGTCATGGGCTGATTAAGACTAATAGGAGAAACAAGCCGAGTGTTCACGCCTCCTGCACCAGAGGCACCTCGTCCTTGCAGGCCGGGCTTCTGGTGTGTCGTGGAGGTTCGGGGCTTACTGGCAGAGTCTGGCTCAGCTGGAGGACCCCTGAGAGTCCAGGGATTTTAGGAGAAGATGGATGAGCACCCTGGGAACAGTGTGGTGGTCAACAAGTCATTCTGTCCGGCCTTCAGTTCGTGAGGTGTAACAGCTTGGCAAGCCTGAAGAGTTCCTTTATTTTCTTTTTGATAACTATTCTGGGCATACTGCAGCATACCTCGTTATTCATAGTCAGGTCCTGACAGTTCTAGAGAGCGCCCTTCCCCACACAGGGGGGCATTCTCTGTCTCAGCCTGCAACCCAAACCTGGGACAGAGCTGGCATGCCAGCCCGGCAGGATAAGGGTTCACTTGTCTCCTCTGAAGACTGAGGAAGAAGCACAGATCTTGCCACCCTCTCTGTGCTGACTGGGTGGATGGTGAGCAGTTTCAGCAATGCTCAGCTTTAGTACCAACACCTAGCTTTGAGAAAAGCTGGCCAGAGCTCTACCTCATCCCCTTCCTGGCTGTCACCCAAGGGAAAGAAATGAAAGGCCAAGCCTGGTCTACAGAGTTCCAGGACAGCTGGGGCTACAGGGAGACCCTGTCTCAAAAAGACAAAAAAAAAAAAAAAAAAGAGAAAAGAAATGAAAGGCCAGGCATGACAGAGTGTGCCAGAAATCCCAGCATTCTGGAGGCTAAGATAGGAAAATCACAAGTTCTAGGCCAGCCTGAACTACATAGCAAGATCCTTTCTCAATGTGGGATTGGGGGTGGGAGGGATAAATAAGAGAAAGAAGGATGGAAGGGAGGGAGGGAGGGACGGAGGGACGGAGGGAAAGAGGGAAAGAGGGAAAAGGAAAAAGAGATGGAACATAAAATTTTAAGTTCTGTATCTCACACATAAAACCAAGCCTGGGATTCTCCCGCAAAGATAACTTGGCTGCCCGTGGAGTGATCCAGGTATACGAAAGGCAGGTGACAAGCTATGACATTCTTTCCTACCCCTGTATCCTCGTCTTGGGGTCTCCCCTTATCCTTTTCCATGCACAGCCTGTCTCAAGGAGCTAGTGATCTGCCCTTAGGGGAAGCCCCTCCCAACTCTCACTAGCTCTGGAAATCTAATTGCTTTTTGCTGTCCCTGATACACAGCTTGAGACGTCCCTTCTGCTTCCTTCCCCTATGCCCAGCAAGAAATTCCCATTTCCAGGGCTGGAGAAGTTAGGAGCTCACACCGCTCTTGCAAAGGACTGGAGTTCAGTCCCTAGTCCCGCAACTGGGATGCTTAAAACTGCCTATAATTCCAATTCCAGGGGATCCAACAACCTCTTCCGACTTCCATGGGCACCTCACTCACATACACATATAGACATGCTTAAAAGTAAAAATAAACTCTTAAGAAAAAAAATCCCACTTCCAATCTTCCTTGAGGACTTCACAGACTCCCCACACGGGTCCTGCTACTCTGCCTCTCCACGGCCCTTGTCTTCACTCTCATGAAATCTCCATCAACCTACAGGGCAATGCACATCCAAGTGGATCCTCCCAGGAGACTAGCCTCCTTCACCTCTACTTTATCCAGCACAAGCATCTTAGGTGATCTGAACACACTGATCAAGGCACCAGGCTCATGTACAGAATTCAAGCCTCCCAAGACAAGCGTATTCCAGCCAGAGCCATGTTCCCACCCTGATTTTCTGAGAAGGAACTCATGGAGGATACCCATCATATGGATTGTTTGCAGTCACATCTCTTGAACAGGGGCTCAAGAAATGGCTTAGCAGTTAAGAGTGCCTGTTCTGGGGCTAGAGAGATGGCTCAGTGGTTAAGAGCACCAACTGCTCTTGCAGAGGACCTGGGTTCAATTCCCAGCACCCATATGGCTGCTAATAACCATCTTTAACTCCAGTTCCAGGGGAATCCGACTCCCTCTTCTGACCTCCATGGCATTGCATGACACGGGTGCACCAACCTACATGCAGACAGTACACTCACACACATAAAAAAAATAAATAAGTTTAAAAAATTAAAAAAAGAGTGCTTGTTCCACAACTATGAGGATGAGAGTTCAGACCCCAACACCCATATAACAAAATGGCATCCCACAAATACCTGTAACTCCAGTGGCAAGGAATCCAATGCACTCTTCTGGCTTCCATGCACACAGAGGCTCATGCATGCTCCCAACGCACACATGCTCATACAGTCACGCAGACATATATGTATACACACATACATATAAATTAACTAAATCTAAAAAATAAAAATAAACTTCTTTAAATATACTACACAAAGGAAGCTTTGGTCCTCTGAGCTGTATGCCGAGTTTGATGGGCCAACCCATCTTAACACAAGGAGTGTCAAGTGCATGCTCAAGGCTAGAAGATGCTACAGGACAACTTTTGATGCTGACTTCTTGTTACAGATGATGTCCTCACTTCTCTAAACTCTAGCCTGGAGACCCAGCTCCGTAGCCAGTCCTAAGGGCTGGAGACCAAGCTCTGTCCCCTAAGGACCCTTGGACAGAGGCATCTCTAACATGGAAACCTGAGTGTGGGTGGCCAGGGGTAACCGTGAGACAGAGCCCTTCATCAGACATTTTTTTCCCCTTCTGCCTTATACTGGTACCCCATTCCCCAACAGGGCCTGGGGCTTACTTCATAACCTTTCAGAGCTTCAACAGACGCAAAAGGTGAACTGGATAGAAGAATTGTTTAAAGTGGGGGTATCGTAGTGAAGGCTGTGGGCCTCTATTAATCCATCTAAATGTCACTGTGCTCCAGCCCCAAGGACAGCCACCTCTTCTTCACAATCATCCTTGGATTTATGGGTCTGGCCATCTTTCAAGCATTTCTCTTGAGAGAGATAGATTCCTATCAGGTGGATGACCTATAGGGAATAAGGATATTAAATTTGCACCTGACTTGACTGAATAACTCTGTGGTTCCTACCCCCCATACACACGCTCCTGACCCTGCCTTCCTGCCTTATTGGTTAGAAATTGGAAAGGCAGACCACTGTTCAAATCACAACATCACCATTTATTTATTTACTGTGGAACCTTAAGCTTGATCTTGCTTAAACCTCAATCTCTTGATCTGTAAAATGGAAATAAAGCCATGTAGCTCAGAAAGCTAATATACCAAGATAATTTCTACAAATCAACTAGTAAGGTTTCTGCACTAGAGTAGCTCAGTACATTCAACCTGCCTTGAATTCAAGTTAACAACATATAGGGGCTGTTCATGTAAGAAAAAAAAAATGGCAGAAAGTATTCACAGTCAAAAATGTTTGAAGAACCCTTGGTTAAACAAATATAAGCCTTGCTCTATGGACATGGTGGCACATGCCTGTAATCCCAGAACTCTTAGGAGGTGGAGGCAGCAAGATTAGATGTTCAAAGTCTTCCTTGGCTATATAGAAAGCTCAGGACAAGCTTAGGCTACATGAGATCCTGGCACTGTAAAAAGGAAGAAGGGAAGGGAGGGGAGGGGAGGGGAAGGGGGGAGGAGGG
>VZQC01009322.1:23101-35781 GCA_009823505.1 Rhizomys pruinosus
GGGAAGGGAAGGGAAGGGAAGGGAAGGGAAGGGAAGGGAAGGGAAGGGAAGGGAAGGGAAG
This sequence comes from Rhizomys pruinosus, assembly GCA_009823505.1. NCBI lineage: Eukaryota > Metazoa > Chordata > Mammalia > Rodentia > Spalacidae > Rhizomys > Rhizomys pruinosus. The sequence continues at coordinate 23,163 of VZQC01009322.1, forward strand.
GGAAGGGAAGGGAAGGGAAGGGAAGGGAAGGGAAGGGAAGGGAAGGGAAGGGAAGGGAAGGGAAGGGAAGGGAAGGGAAGGGAAGGGAAGGGAAGGGAAGGGAAGGGAAGGGAAGGGAAGGGAAGGGAAGGGAAGGGAAGGGAAGGGAAGGGAAGGGAAGGGAAGGGAAGGGAAGGGAAGGGAAGGGAAGGGAAGGGAAGGGAAGGGAAGGGAAGGGAAGGGAAGGGAAGGGAAGGGAAGGGAAGGGAAGGGAAGGGAAGGGAAGGGAAGGGAAGGGAAGGGAAGGGAAGGGAAGGGAAGGGAAGGGAAGGGAAGGGAAGGGAAGGAAATCTGGTTCAACTTCTCAGAACTTTCACTGAAATAAGCTGGGAATCTTCAAAAGGTCCAATAGTCTAGGGGCTTTCTAGACCACAGACTCTTGTTATGGAGCACCACTCTGGGGCACTGAGCAATGGCTTATCCTTCACAAAGTTATGCTTTAAATGAAGGAGATTAGAGCAATTCACTGTCATGGTTTCTCAGATGAACTTTTTTCTGCCATCTAAGTATGGTCATTATTTTCCCTCAGGAAAATCATCACCAGAGAACTAAATCCAAATCTCCGTCCTTCCCTGACACTAAAGCACTGCTTATCCCGACAGCCCCCCCAGACTTGGGTCCCCCAGCATTTGCCCCACATCAGCCCTCACTGCTCATGTATTAGTAACTTTTCTCATTGTTAAAACCAAACACTTTACAAGAAGTAACTTAAAAGGAAAGAGTCCATTGGAGCTTATGACGTCAGTGTTCAGTCCATCATGGTAGGTAGGGCATGGTGGGTCAACGTCCACAGCTGTGCTGTAAGGAGCCCCAGCCTGCTTGCTCACAATAGATCAGGAATTAGAAAGAAGACTGGAATTGGGACCAAGCTATGAGTCTCAAGTCCCACCACCCCCCCCCTCAGAAATCCACTTCCTGCAGCTTGGTCCTGTTAGGCTCAATCCACCACACTCACGCAAGAAAGGTGCCGGGGGGCTACAAATAGTTGTAGATATAAGTTTAATCGAGGGTTAGTTACAAGCAAGCAGAAAAGAAACCACAACAACCAACAACTCAGACAGAATAGATAGAGCAGACGACGCGTCGGGCTGAGCACACTCCCATGGGACTGGAGGGCAGCGGCCCCGAGACCCAATTTCCTTCAGCTTTTATTCCCAGTTAGGGGTTAGGGGGTTTTCACTACAGTTACAGTGGCCTTTTCTCTGATTGGTGGGGTCTTGGTGATTGCAGATCAGGCAGTTTTTCCCTGGATCAGTCCACCTGTTCTGTACCCCTTGTCCTATTATTTTATCTGATCTGGACCTTCCGTTCCCATAAAGCATTTATCTGTATACTTTTTGGCAGAAGTTAAATCCTATTATTTTATCTATGCCATGCCTTTGTTTGTCCCTTCTTTTTTTAAAACTCTGAGGTGAACTCTAGGCCAAGATGGAGCTGACAAAGCTAAAATGGAGTCAGCTTGGTCCTCACAGTCCCACCCCCAAAGGTTCTACAACCTCTTAAAACAATGCCACCATCTGGCAACCAAATGTTGAGATACATGAGTCTGTGAAGAACATTTCCATCCAAACCCTGACAGCTCACTTCTTTACTGATGTGCCTAGCACTTGCTTTACTGCAAAGAACTGAGCCAAAAATAAAAGTACAGGGAGGCCCTGTTTGGCATTTTTTTTCAGGTATGGTCTGAGTTTATGCACCACCTACAAATTTTTACTAAGTAGGGATTCTTGGGCCAACTGTAGCTCCACAGAAATTTTCAGCCATTTTGATTAACTTTACACAGTCCTGTAAAAGAACTAGATAGAAGACTCCCGTTGCCAGCTGGCAAAAGAGAGGAAGAGAGGAGTTTTAAGCCAGAACAGAAACTACCATCGGAAAAGGTCCTGGGTTCCCCCAAGCTGTAGCTTCACCCCCCCAAAATGAATCTCATGATTATCACTTCGATTCATCAACTACAGATCCTAGTATGCTGTGAAACAAGCCAGTGCTGCTTGCAAGGGGCTTTCCATTTGCCAAGGGAAGGGATTAATATGCACAGCCATCCTTCCAAAACTATCATGCATGAGGAGTCAGGATAGACACTTTCATCCAATAAAGCCCTGCCTAGAGTCCTGCCTAATAGCTCTGCATTTTAGTTTGTGGATTTGATTCAAGGACAGTTTATCCTTGCATGTAGATGAGAATGTCAGACAGCTCACCTTCACCAGTGTCTCCTGAGCCTGGTGCCATACTGAATCCTGCTGCTAAGTCTGATACAAAACACAAGAGTGTCAACTCAGAAGGGCAGGTGCATGGGGAGAAGGGAGCCTTGAGATGAAGGGTCGACCCCAGATCCCTCTCTGCCCTGATCCTTAATGGGTGCTCCCTGCTCCCTCCAGCTGTGTTCCTGGACTCTTCATAACATCTTCCCCCAGCTGAGGACAGCTCCTGGACACTTACTGTCACGGAATGAGAAGCCATCTGCTGAACTTCACTCTGAGAAGCCTTGTATAGGCATGTCCTCACACCGACTCTGGGAATATCAGCTGTCCATTGGCCAGTGTGCTGGATAGCTTTAGTGTCAACTTGACACACCTGGGTCGAGGGAGCCTCAATTGGGGAATTGGCTCCTTTGGATTGGCCTGTGGCCACATCTGTGGAGTATTGTCTTGATGGTTGAGCAGCGTGGGAGGGCCCAGCCCACAATGAATGGTGCCACCCTGGGCAGGTTATTGTGTACCGTATAAGAAGGCAGACTTGGGGGCTGGAGAGATGGTCTAGTGGTTAAGAGCGCCGACTGCTCTTGCAGAGGACCCGGGTTCGATCCCCAGTACCCACATGGCAGTTGCGAACTGTCTGTAACTCCAATTCCAGGAGAACTCCAGTTCCAAGGGAATCCAACACCCTCTTCTGACCTCCGGGGCATTGCAAGACACACTGTGTGCACAGACCTGCATGCAGACAGTACATTCATACACATAAATAAATAAAATTAAATTAAAAAATTAAAAAAAAAAAGGGCATGCTGGGCATGAGCCAGAGGAGCAAGCCAGTAAGCAGCATTCCTCCATGGCCTGTGCTTCAGCTCCTGTCTTCCAGGTTCCTGCCCTGAGTTCCTGCCTTGGGCTCCCTGAGTGATGAACTGTGACCCAGGAGATGTGAGCTGAATAAACCGTTTCCTCCCCAAGTTGGTGTCGGTCAGAGTGTTTTGTCACAGCAATGGAAGACAAACTAGAACAGCCAGTATTAAAAACCAAAGCCCTAGGATGCCCAGCAGCACTCAGCCCCTTGGTGAACTCAGGGGTGACTGAGAAAGACACAGCTAACCTGAAGTGGATGATGTCAGCTTCAGTTGTTGTCAGTTGGGACCCTCCAGACCCAGTTAACCCCAATGGACATGGGAAATGTGAGCCTGTTCCTGCGTGACCTTGCAAAAGCAGCTCCTCACTCAAAGTGCCGCCTGGCACAGAGGAAGACCTTGGTTGCTGAGAAATGATCACTGCCAGACTATAAGTATGATATTAAGCCTTTGTGGGACTACCCATCTCTCACCCAACAGCCTCACATGTGCATCAAGTTAAGCAGCCAATCAGAGCCTCCCATTGTCAACTCCTCTCTGTAGCTGGCCCCTCCTCCTCAGGCTGTTTGCCTTTACAGCTCGGCGCCTGTGTATACACTGAACTGCCCAGAAATACAGGAACCTAGTGATGCTGTGCCGAGGCTCCTAGTGCCACCCACAGGTCCACCTGTAGCCTCAGGAAGAAGAGACCGGGCATTGGTGTGACGGTGTAAGCTGGGCGAGGACATGTGTCACAGCGAGCTGAAGATGGTGAGGTGTGGGCTATGGGTCCAGGCTGATGGTAGCATAGTGAAGCACCCCAACTTCTTTGCTTGTCTTCCAACAAGACAACCTGGACTCAATTTGCAAGCTTGTGGAACTTTGGGCAGTCATTCATCCCCTCTGGGCCTCTTTCTCTTTTTTCTCTTTTTTTAATGATTTATTTTTTTATACATATTTTTTTTTGGTCTTTTTGAAACAGGGTCTTCCTGTAGCCCCAGCTGTCCTGGAACTCACTCTGTAGACCAGGCCGGCCTTGAACTCACAAAGATCCACCTGCCTCTGCCTCCCAAGTGCTAGGATTAAAGGCATGCGCCACCACGCCCGGCCTTTTTTAATATTTTTTTATTTTTTATTTATTTTTTACGTGTATGAGTGTACTGTCTGCATGTAGGTTTGTGCACCCATGTCATGCAACGCCACGGAGGTCAAAAGAGGGTGTCAGATTCCCCTGAAACTGTAGTTAAACACGGTTCTCAGCTGCCATGTGGGGGCTGGGCATCAAACCTGGGTCCTCCGAAAGAGCAGTCAGCGAGCGCTCTTAACCACTAGGCCATCTCTCCAGCCTCATGGGCCTCTTTCTTTATCCACTGGGAGATGATGGTCCTGTGTCACAGGCAGTCATAAGGACTAAGTTAATAAATCTTTGGCCCTTCCTTCGATCATCTGATCTTTGGTCCTTCCTTCTATCATCCGATCTTTGGTCCTTCCTTCTATCATCCGATCTTTGGTCCTTCCTTCTATCATCCGATCTTTGGCCCTTCCTTCTATCATCCAATCTTTGGCCCTTCCTTCTATCATCTAATCTTTGGTCCTTCCTTCAATCATCTGACCAGGGAACGGCACACTTTCTCAGCCTTTGTCTTAGTTTGTTTTCTGTTGCTGTGATAAAACACTCTGGCCAAAAACAACCTGGGAAGGAGTTTGACTGACACTTCCTGATCACAGTTCATCCTCAAGGAAAGCCAGAGCAGGAAATTGAGGCAGGAATCTGGAGGCAGGAACCGAAGCACAGACCACTAGGGAATACTGCATACTGGCTTGCTCCTCTGACCTGTGCTCAGCCTGCTTTCTAGTACAGCCCAGGATCCCCTGCCCAGGGGTGTCACTGCTCATACTGAGCTGGGCCCTCCCTCATCACTTAACAATCAAGAAAATGCCTCACAGTTGTGCCCACAGCCAATCCAGTAGAGAAAATTTCCCAGCTGATGTTCCATCTTCCCAGGCACGTCAAGTTGACAACTATCTGTCATTCCTTTGTCATTTGTCCATTTGTTCTTTTAATAAGCACCTGCTAAGCACAGCTCATCTTCTGCATGGCCAACCCCAAACTCTTTCAAGGGTTAGCTCTCATGACATTTTCCTGGCTATTCCCCATGGGTGTGGTCCACTCCTCCTCACTCCGTGGAGCACTTTTCATACCCTCTCTATAGCACTTAATACTTTTCATTCAAACCATAAGTCAAAGTTCCCTAAAGAAAAATAAATACTGATTGATTCATCTTTCTGTTTCCCACAGTGTTACCTCTCACATAGAGAATGAAATTAATAAATAAATGTGAAATAAAGAAAACCTTTGAGTGGAAAACAGGAGAGAGAAGCTGAGCTTCTCACTAAGGTAGACAGGAGGTAGACAGGAAGCCATTAATCAGCACCCATTATGTGCAAGGTATTGTGTGAAGCAGTAGAGAAATTTTTATTTATTACATGTATTTGTGTGTGTGTGTGATATCACGTGTACAAAGGTCAGAGGACAACTTGAAGGAGATGTTTTTCTCCTTACAAACCATGTAGGTTCTGGAGATCAAACTCAGGTCATCAGGGTTGGCAGCAACCACTACTCTCACCAGACCCTAGAATTATTTTAGTTTAAAATAAATTCCTTCACTATAGATATAATTGAGGAAAAGGGGGGGGGAAGGCCCCAGTGCACACACAGCCCTGCACGTCAGCTTCCCACTTCTGCCTCAGGGCCAGAAGCTGAGGCTATACATGTCCCTAAACCTCCAAAGCACAGCAGCAGCCAGCTGCAGCGGCGCCTGCCCATGGCTCTGCCATCCTTCCTGTGGCTCCCGACACTGAACTCAGGCCTTCCTTGCCCACCCTAAAATTCCCCAGCACTGTCAGAGCCGACCATGTCATCTCATGCTTTCCTCCCCACCCTCATTCTCTGCCCCTCCAACACTGCAGCAGTCTTGCCTCTTGTCACCCAAAGGCCACAAGTTATGAGCCCAAGACTCCCTTCCTTGACACTGACTTCTCTGGTCCCCTCTGTCCAACATCTTCCCTCTGAGCTATCTCTCCTCTACTTTCCAAACCTAGATCTGTCTTGGACTTAGGCTTATGTTTATTTATACTCTTCTATGACACTTAATCTTTTTGTTTTGTTTGTTTTGTTTTGACTGAGTCTCCTTAGTGTCAGCCCACCTGGAAGTCACCATGTAGACCAGGCTGGCCTTGATCTCAAAGATCCACCTACCTCTGCCTCCCAATGGCTGGGATTAAAGGCACACACCACCATACCCAATGGCTGGGATTAAAGGCACACACCACCATACCCAGCTAATACTTTTAAAATGTCCATCTTGGGGCTGGAGAGATGGCTCAGCGGTTAAGAACACTGGTGGTTCTTGCAGAAGACCCAGGTTCAAATTCCCGCACCCACATGGCTGCTAACAACTGTCTGTAACTCCAGTTTCAAGGAATCACCTGAGCACCGTCTCACTCTCCACCATGTGAAAAGGTTCCTGCTCATTCTGTTCCTTAGAGCCAAACCCCTTGGGTTCTTCTGCTTGTGTGAAGCAACGTTAGAAACAGCTCACCACTAAGTGACGTAGCTGGAGGCTGAACCACTAGGTAAAGCTGAGATTCACGAGGATCATCAACTTGCTAGGGATCAGATTATGACCATTCATAAAGCTGCATTTGTCATCTGTGGAAATGAGTTTTTATGTCATATATATCATTTGTTAATATAAATAGTTTGTTGCGCACGCCTTTAATCCTAGCACTCGGGAGGCAGAGGCAGGTGGATCTTTGTGAGTTCGAGGCCAACCTGGTCTACAGAGTGAGTTCCAGGACAGCTGGGGCTACAGGGAGACCTTGTCTCGAAAAGAAAGAAAAGGAGGACCTATCTCAAATAAAATAAATAAATAAATAAATAGTTTGTTGTACTGAGTCACTGGTTTTGCTGGTCTGTGAACTCTGGGTCTCCAGAAACCCTCGGGAACAGAACATGGCAGACATCCAGGGTTCTCCAACATTGAGGCAAAGTCATTCCTGGGGAACACTATCTTCCTAGCATGAAGTGGCCATTGTCTGCTTGAAAGCAGAACAGTTGTGCACAGGTTGAGCCATCAGCCTCGTGTCCTGGAGAGGAGCTCACTAGGTCCCTCCCCTCCCAGAGGACTTATAGGCAATTCAAGGGTGATAAGGGGAGAGCGAAGGAGGTCAATGAGAGAGGGGAATGGGAGGGGAATATGATCCAAACACATTATGTACATGTATGAAAATGTCATAATGAGATCCATTATTATGTATGAGACAAAAGCCCCTTCCTATCACACTATTTCTTTTTAATTTTTTTATTTGGATTGGGGGGGGGTCAGGGCCTCATTACATAACTCTCAGCAGGCTTGGAACTCACTGTGTAGACCACCGGAAGCTGGCCTCCGTCTCCTAGAGATCCACCTGGGCTTTGCCTCCCAAGTGCTGAAATTAAAGGCATGCACCACCACACCCACTCCATTTTTTTTTTTTTGGTCTTTTTGAGACAGGGTCTCCCTGTAGCCCCAGCTGTCCTGGAACTTACTATGTAGACCAGGCTGGCCTTGAACTCACAGAGATCTGCCTGCCTCTGCTTCCTGAGTGCTGGGATTACAGGTGTGCCCCACCATGCCTGGTTTTAATGTATTTATTTATATGTTTATGTACCTAAGTGTTTTGCTTGTGTGTGTGTAAGTGCACTCATGTCATGTAATGCCCAGGGAGGTCAGAAGAGGGCATTCAGTTCCTTGGAACTGTAGTTACAGATGGTTGAGACCCACCACATGGGTGCTAGAAACTGAGCCTGGTTCTCTGCAAAGTGATGATAATAAAAAAGAGTGAAGGAGAAAACAGACAGTGAGGGGGATGAGCCTTCCCTGGATCTTTGAGAGAAATCCAGCAGGAATCCCAACAAGGTCTGGTATGAAGTTGCCTAGTTGTGGGTATAACCCAGTGGAAAAGCGAACTCGGAAGATGTGAGGGAATGAAGATAAGCTGACTCAGGAGCAGAGCACATGACTGGAGAGAGGGCCAAGGATGCAGGGGCACCTGGGGAGGTGGCCTTTGAGTGCGGTCAGAGACAGCTTCCGCCACTCCTCCCAACTACATACATCTTGATGCCTTGAATCTTGGACCAATCACAGTTCTATTTTGGGTTTTTTTGTGTTGCTGTGATAACAACAGCAACTCGGGGAGGCCAGGGTTTATTGTCCCCCAGGTCCCAGTCTATCATCAAGGGAAGCCAAGCATCAAGGCGGGAACTCAAGCAGAGACCGTGGAGGAACAGTGCTTTCTAGATGGCTTCCCCCACTGGCTCAGATGCCCTTCTTATGCAGTCCAGGCCACCTGCCCAGGGGTGGCACTGCCCACAGTGGGCTTGGCCCTACCACATCAGCCAACAAACAAGAAAATTCCCCCACAGACATGCCCACAGGCCAGCGTGACAGTCATTAGGAAAGCCACCTGTGGGACACCTCCTTGAGCCACCGAGTTCATCACATGACTAGAGGGTTTATTTTAAGTTCTTCTTCTTGATGGTGTGTACATGCATGGCTTACTATATGGCTTTGGAATGAGATAACAATAATTGGACACAAATTCATAATATGTTCTTCCCAACATGGCCTCTACACACATTGTCATTTGAGGAAAAAAAGGCAGTCTTGTCAGCTGTTGAGCTGCCTGCCTATCTGCTTCCCCCGATGAACCAGAGTGAGCCCCCACTACACTGCCCACTGTCCCAGTACTTGGCAGGGATTTGCCATCCCTTCCTCTTAAATGTCCCAATGTCCTAACACCTTGACACAGATTGAAAACATTAAACAGAGGCTGTTGATGTTCCCATGCTGGCTGTTCCACTCCTGGGGGCTATCGTGTTATTCCAAGTCATTCTCAACAGGGAATAAGAGATCAGAGCTGTTTACCAAGCATGACTAGAGCTGAAGTTAGGGCAGCCATAAGGAAGCATAAGAAGAAGGCTAGTGTCCTTCTCCACTATTGAGAACTCATCTTTGAGTTCAACAGCAAGCAAGCTTTAGGTCAGATGTGGCTAGCTGGCCACTTAACCTGCAAGCCTTTTCCTTTTCCAAGAGATGTGGACGCATGTGGAATGCTTCATTCACAACCTACCTTCCTGTTTGATCCAAATTTTACAAGGGTAGAGGACTTGTCCCTGGGCGCAGAGCTTGCAGCTGGCAGAACTCCATCCAAAGCCTTCCTGCACGTGCCTGCCTGCCTTTCCTGAAGCACGGTCCACCAAAGACTTCACAGTGGTGGCTAGAGTGTCCAGAAGACACCTGGTCACTTGCACCATGGCCAGTGGCCCCCAATCCTCTCGCAGCTGAGACAGAGGATGCCCACTGGGGCTGTCGCAGCACGCATGAGCGGGGCTCCTGAGGACCCATCTGTCCTGCCGTCCTCAGGTGAATCTCACTTTGCCATCTAGTTGTTTGGAGTTTGGTTTGGCTTTTGTTGTTTGGGTTTTGTGTGCTTTTAGAGTTTTTAAAATGTTTTTACTGATTCTCTGATAATTTTGTACAATTTATTTTGATCATATTTAGACCCCTCCCCCATCACCATACTGACCTTGCTAACCCCTAGACTTCATGTCTTCTATTATTTTTTAATGTCCCCAAATGCTCCTTAGTGTGGGTCCATCCCCTGGAGCCAGCTCAACCTCCCTGGCATGACACTGTTAAAGAACACAGACTCTCCCTCTCCTAGTAGCTGTCTATATTGCCAATAGCTCCTCACCCAGGGCTGGGGCTTCTTGTGCCCCATCCTGTGTCTGTGCTGGGGTTTTGTTTGGCTTAAGCAGATCCCGTGCATACCGTCACAAGAGTTGTGGGCTCATGTGCACAACCTGCCTGCCGTTTCCAGAAAGCAGCCTCCAGTCTTCTTATATTCATCTACCACCTCTGCCTCTCAACATCCTTCTGCCCTACCCTACCAAGCTGATCCCAGAGCCTTGAGAGGAGGGGGTGTGATACAGATGTCCCATTTAGGGCTGAGCCCTCCACTGTCTCTTACTCTCCACACATTGACAAGATGCAGGTCTCTCTGTTCATCTCCATCTACTACAAAATGAAGCCTCTCTCATGAGTGTTCAGAGATGTACTAATCTGCAGGTATAACGATGGGTCATTAGAAGTCTGTTTCATAGTATGTCCATTTAGCAGAACAATATAGGAAGTTCTTCCCTAGAGCCTGTGGCCTATCTAGTCACAAGCTCTTAGCCTTGATAACAGTGCTAGGTATGGTCTCCATCTTGGGAAGCAGACCTTAAATCCAATCAGAAATGGTTGGATATTCCCCAAACATCCATGCCACTAATTACCACCAGTGAGCATATCTTGCCAAGCCAGGCAATATGAAAGCTCAGGGTTCACAGCTAGGTGAGGTTGATGGTTACTTTTTCTTTTGCGTGGTGCCTTCCAACAAAGGAGGGCTACACTAGCCAGTAGAGATGAAGATTTGAGGTATGAATACGAGCTTGATTTCTCCATGTTTGTTCTGTAACTCACATAGGTTGTTTGTGTCTTCAACATAAAGTCTTCCAGCAGGTAACAAGAATAATGGCAATAGCCAGTATTGTTTGAGAGTCTATGAGAGCTCCTCAGTCAACAGCTCTGTTCCTGGAATTGCTTTTTTTTTTTTTTTTTTTTTTTTTGGTTGGCTAAATAAGCATGTCACTAGGTAGCCCTGGCTGACCTGGAACTCACTACATAAACCAGGTCAGTCTGGAACTTACCACTCTGCTGCCTCTGCTTCCCTACTGCTGAGATTAAAGGTTGTGCCACTATGCCCAGCTCACTTTTTTTTTTTGTTTTGTCTGTGTTATTTTTTGAATGTATTGTCTGCATGCAGGTCTGTGCACCCGTGTCGTGCAATGCCGCAGAGGTCAGAAGAGGGTCTCGGATTCCCCTGGAACTGGAGTTCTCCTGGAACTGGAGTTACAGACGGTTCTTAGCCGCCATGTGGGTGCTGGGGATCGAACCCGGGTCCTCTGCAAGAGCGTCGGTGCTCTTAACCGCTAGGCTATCTCTCCAGCCCCCCAGCTCACTTTTTATATTATTTCTATATCTGTTTTAATAAGCTTCTTCCACAATAGGTTTCCATGTGACTTTTTCAAAAGCCCTTCCATGTTCCTTCTCCCTCCATAGTCCCCTGGTTCATTTTGTTTGGGGTATTTTTGGAGGTGTGGTTGTTTGGGTTGGGCTTTGTAGTTGTTTTGATTTGTTTCTGTTTGCTGGTTTGAGGCAGGGTCTCTAAGCAGCCCATACTGACTTTCAACTCCCACTTCTCCTGCCTCAGCCTCGCGACTGCTGGGATGATCGCCTGGCTTTTATCTCATTAACACTCTAGTTAGCGTTTACTGTCAACTTGACCCAACCTAGAGTCACCTGAGAAGGGGTCTCAATTAAGGGTTTTCCCAGATCACAGTGGCCGGTGGACATGTGTATGGGGGATTGTCTTGAATATTAATTGATGGAGGGAGGAGGCGGCAGCCCACTGGGCAGGTGGTCTTGGGTAAAGAAGAAAGCCAGCTAGCATGAACCCACAAGCCAGCCAGCAAGTGGTGTTCAAGTTCCTTCATGAGTCTCTGCTCTGACTTTCTTCATGATAGGCTGTAACATGCAAGCTGAAACAAACCCTTTCCTCCCCTAAGTTATTTTTGGTCAGAGTGCTTTATGTCAGCAACCAAAAGGAAACTGGAACAGAAATAGATATGAAAGCCAAGCCCTAAGCTACTAGTCAAAAGCTAGGACTTGAAAAGGCACTGTCACCCTTAAGCACAGGGGAGTGGGTATCCCTTCATAGCCCAAGACCAGACCCCCCCATCATGAAAAGGGCTCCACGTTACAAGAGCTCCTTGATGACAACGCAGTCAGTCAAACTGGGATCCTACCACCCCAGGCTCAGCACCAATACTGGGAGAGAAAAACTGTGGGGCCCAGGTGACAGACCCAGTCACTCTGCGCATGTCACCATAGAGGACAGTTGGTGCCAGGTCCCAGACCTACGACTGAGCTCCAGATGGCTCAGATCCACCTGTGAGGCCAGGCCTGCCACGTGATTTCATTTAACTGTGTATTTTGATCATTTGCTCTCTGTAGCCAGAGCCTGAGGCAGCAAATGTCCTTTTCATTCAGTTCAAGCAAGAAAATGTACCTGCCGTGGTCCTGTTTGCTTCAATGGCTTGCTGACTTATTTTAAGAACTGAATCTTAATAAATAAATAAATAAATAAATAAATAAATAAATAAATAAACTGAATCTTTCCTGTTACTTTTTTTCTTTATACATTTTTTATCAAATATAGATCCTTGTCCTCCCCATTCCCCCACCCCACCAGAGCTCATGCATTCTGCCAAACATGCTTTTCATCTCTTTCTCAGTCTTTCTCAATATTCTCCATGTGGAAGTTGACTGTTTTGAGCAGAAGTTCACTGTTTCAGTCAGTTCTTTGATGCAGTCCTTTCTGTTGTTGTTGTTGTTG
>VZQC01009322.1:39329-90211 GCA_009823505.1 Rhizomys pruinosus
TGGATGAGTGTTTGATTTCCTTTTTCATTTCCTCTTCTGATTTCTTTAGTATTTCTACTTCTTTTTGGAGCTTCTCAATCTCTTCCTGTAGCTCTTTGCTTCGCTGGTTGGTTTCCTTATCTTTTTCAGCATGGGATCTTTTCAGTGTTTCTACTTCCTTCTGGAGTTTGTCATTCTCTCTCTCTCTAGGTCTTTCTTGAGTTCTTCATTCTCTTTTCTTAGCTCTTTGATTTGTTCTTTATAATCTTTAGTTCTTTAAATATATTCCCAATTGTGTTTCTGATATCTATGTCCTGGGCCATCCCCAGAGGGATCCCACTGTAGGAATCTTCCATAGGGTTGGTAGAGCTTGGTGTGGGATTATCCTGCCCCTTTCCCTTGTTGTCTCTTCTTCGTGTTCCTGGCATATGGGCTTCTCCTTGCCTGTATTCCAATGTGAGTCCTAAATGCCTCTTCACTGTGTTGAAGGCTTGCTTTGCTTGCCTCCTTCAGATGCCTTCGTAGTTGGCAGGGGGGAGGGGTGTTCTTTAGCCGGCGCCCCTGTACGTGTGCTTCAGCTTGAGATCTCAGAACGTTTTTTTTCTACACAAGACTGACAAGAATAATTTGCGGCAGTTTCCTTTTGTGCGATGACCTAGCGCCACCTACTGACCACTCTTTCAACAGCAACTATATTAACATCTTGGAAAAATACCTTGAGCTCTCAAAGAAGTTTTACACGTATTCTTCTCTTCCTATTCACTGGGCAGAATTTGCCTGGCTGTCTTGTGCTCATTTTATTTTTAAACTAATAAGCTAAAGCCCACGGTACCAACAAGAAAGCTGAGCAAGTTTTTCATTTACCCAATCCTGTATCACGCTTTCCAAGTTTAGCAGCTGTCATGGATACATGATGAGTTCATGACAGACAGGCCAATGCAGCCTGCAGGTGTTCCAAGCACACGCGTGAAGAAAGAAAGCTGTCCCGGGGGACCTGATGCAAGCGTCTTGTCTTTCTATAACCTTTCAGACCAGCATCTCTAAACTTGGGGTGCAAGATAATACTTACGGTATTTTGTGCTGGTCTGTAATCTGCAGGTCACCATGGCAACTCACATCCAGGAGGTGGAGGGCACTTCCTCCGTAGACTAAGAAGAGATGGCTTGCTGGCCTGGGGTCCCCTAAAGTCCTGTTCCTTGCCTGTTCAGTGCAGGGAGCGAGAGCTAGCATCCTAACTCCACCCAGCAGCTCTCACCTCCGGAGACCAGGATTTCTTGACCTTGATACCCCAGGGCCTTTGCTGACTGTGAAGCTGTCTGTTCACTGTGGGTGATTAGCAGTACCCCTGGCTTCTGCTTCACCCCGAGTTCCCGACCCCATCCCTATTACAACAAGCAGAAATTTTGTAGGCATTGCCTTGGACTCTGGGGAGGTGCAAAATCACCACTGGTTGAGCACATAGTATCTGAAGATATGTAACCAAGTGTTAAGGTGGATGCAGGATATAGTGAAACCAACCTCAAACTGATCAGTTTGCTTATGCAGGCTGCTTGGAAAGAGGCATCAGTGGTGTGAGTCAGGTATAAACCCGGCACAATGCAACACTGACCTGCTCACAAGATGTGTCCTCTGATGAAATCGTGGCGTAACAGTCATGGGGGTAACCAAAAGCCTTCAGGTTAGTTATCAGATCTGCTCCACAGGAAGGATTTCATGCCTGGTACTATAAACCTGGTCAAAAGCTGTGACTGAGGAGATCATGGGCCTTGGGGAAAACCTGCTGTTTTGATAAATGTTCACCCTATCAAGCTGCCTTCTATTTATATTTACACCCATAGATTTGTGCTGCTCTCAAGTTTGGTTAGAGAAGCTTCCTGCTGTAGGTAGTGATTAATGCAGAGACTCATAACCCATCCAAGTGCCGAGCATACATAACTGCTCAGCTGTGGTGGGTCATCTGTATCAACCTCCCACCATCCAAGGCTCAGGGAGTTTTGCAGAAGAGGGGAGGCGGAAAGAATATAGGAGCCAGTGGATGGGAAGGGCACTGTGCAAGGCTGACTTCAAGACATGCCTTGGCTGTTGTTTGCATCAACTCACAGGAGCTATGCTTACCTGAACAGGATCAAGGCAGTCAAAATCACAGCAAAGATGGGGGAAGTCCTCTGAGGTCCCACCACCACCAAAGGAGCTACAGGCAGTTGACAGCAGGAAGGAGGGAGGGTCACTCTCCTTTGAGAACATGGCCACTGGTAGGGTTCTCATACCCCAGAGGATCGCTATAGTACACGTGCTTATGGGAAGCAAACAAAAACCAGAAAATACATGAAGCTGGGACATGGGGTAAGGACACTAGGGGGAGCTGGAGGAAGGCGTGGTGCATGGATATGCTCAATACACACTGTGTAAGTATAGGGAACTCTCAAAGAATAAAAACTATAAAAATAAACAAACCAACCTACAAACAGAAAAGTCACAATGGGAAAAAGGTTACAATGGGTAGGTTGTTGCTACTGAAATTCAGAGGAACAGCATCTTACTATGTTTCAGAATTGACACAGGAAAACAAAATTCTTGGAATGCAACAAAAGCAAGAGGAGAAAGGACCAGCTTGCAGTCCCAGCCTTTTTCAGAGCCTTGAGGCTCTTTGCTGGAGGCCAAGCTGGGAGGTGCTGGGCATGCAGCTAAGCAGTGTGGTCGGCAGGCGGCGCCATAGCGCCGCTCCTATTGTCTCCTAACGCCTGCCTGGGCTGTACTTCCCATGCCTGGCCTTGGCAGTGAGCAGGGATCGCCAGACCTGGACACACCCTGCACTGTGGCTGACGCGTGGCAGCTCTAGCCTGCAAGCCCAGCTGAGTCCAGCGTCCTGTCCTCGACAAGGGCGGGGTACGGACTTCCAAAAATGAATGTTCCAGACTGGCTGGGTTTGCAGCCTTTATTTCTTCCGTGGTTTCCAGAATGCCCCAAGCACAGGCACTTGGGGTAGGAGTCAAGAATCTTCTGATCACACCAAAAAAAAAAAAAGAGAGAGAGAGAGAGAAAGCCGCGGCGTGGTGGCACACACGCCTTTCAAAAATCCTAGCACTCAGGAGGCAGAAGGCAGGCGATTTTTTTTGGTGAGTTCGACAGGCCACAGCCCCGGTCCTACAGATTTTCCAGGACAACTGGGACTACAGAGAGGAAACCCTGTCTCCGAATAGCGCCAAAAGCAACCCTGAGAGCCAAAAGTGGCATAACAGGAGGATAACACATTACCAGACTCAAGCTTATATACAGGGCTATAATTCATAAAGACAGCAGGTTGTTACTGGCACAAAAAATAGAACCCCGTTGATCAGTGAACAAAAATTGAAAGATTCGAAACTTGATTGGGGCCTCATATAATTTCAGCCACTCATATTTGACAAAAAGGGGCCAAACAATTTCAATGGAAAAAAAAAAAGGAGGAGCGGCAAGGCCAGGGGGGTGGTGCACAAATTATCATAGCACTTGGGAAGCAGAGGTGGATAGGCAGGATCTTTGTGATTCAAGGGCAGCCTGGTCTCAGAGTGAATTCCAGGAGATGATGGGGTTACGGGGAAACCTTGTCTCACAAAAGACCAAAAAAGAAAAACAAAAGTTCAATGGAGGAAAGATAGCATCTTCAGCAACTGGTTTTGGCAAAAAACCTGGACAACCATTTGTAGAAGAACAAATTAAAACCCTACCTCTTGACCTGTACAAAATAAACTCCAAGTAGATAAAAAATCTCAACCTTGAAACCCAAAACCCCAAAGATGGTAGAAGAAAAGTTTGGCAGCAACATACAAGTACAACGGCCCAGGAAAAGGCTTTCTAAACCAAACATCATCTGCACCAGGAAATAAGGTCAACAGTGGACAAGGGGGACCTCATCAAACTTAACAGACTTTCTGTACAGCCAAAGAAACACTCAAAGAAGTAAAGAGAAAACATGCAGAGTGGGAGAAAACCTCCCCCGCTTTACATCTGACAGAGCATTAACATTTACAATATATCGCCTAATTAAAAAACCAACAGTAAGAGGGGTCTTGGGAGATGGCCTAGTGGTTACGCGCACCGACTGCTCTTGCAGAGGACCTGGTGTTCCTCCCCAGCACCCACATTGTAGCTGAGAACCATCTTTACACTCCAGTTCCAGGGAAATCCGGACACCCTCCCTGCCCATCCGATGGCATGCAGACACAGGTGCACAAAAACTGGCATGCAGCCAGTACATCATACACATTACGAAATAACATAAATAAATAAAATAAGAAATTAAAAAAAACAAATGAAGAAAACAATGTACTACTCAAAAGCTGGAGTAAGCCCCCCCCCGTGTGGTGGCGTGTGCCTTAATCCCAGCACTGGGAGGTAGAGGGAGGCGGACCTCTATGAGTTCACGGCCAGGCCTGTTACAGCGTAAGCTTCATGACAGCTGGTACTAAAAAGGGCGATCCTGCCTCAAAAATACAAAAACAAAAAAAAAAAAAAAAAAAAAAAAAGGTGTGAATTAAAGTAAAGAGCTGAACAGAGACTTCACCAGTGAGGAAGTAAAGATGGCTGAGAAACATCTTAAGAAATGCTCAACATCGTTAATAATTAAGGAAATACAAGTTAAGTTAAAACCACTCTAAGGTATCATCTCACTCCAATAAGACTGGCCAAGATCAAGAAAACAAAAGACACCAAATGCTGGAGAGGGTGTGGGGAAAGGGGAACACTCATCCACTGCTGGTGGGAATGTAAACTCATACAACCACTGTGGAAAGCAGTGTGGAGCACCCTTAAAAGATTCAAAATGAGCCTACCACTTGACCCAGCCATACCACTCCTGACTATATACCCACAAGACTCATCCTACTGCAAAGATACATGCATAGCTATGTTTATTGCAGCTCTCTTCACAATAGCAAAGAGCTAGAACCAACCCAAATGCCCCTCAACTGATGAATGAATAGAGAAAATGTGGTACATGTACACATGGAGTTCTATGCAGGGGTAACAAAAGATGACATCATGAACTTTGCAGGTAAATGGAAGGAACTTGAACCTTGAAGCCATTATGCTAAGTGAAGTAACACAGTTCGGGTAGGGGGTGGGGGGCAATGGTTTCCCTCATATGTAGATGCTGACACCAAATCCCCAGTTGGCAGGTAAACTGAGCAACCTTATTATCATATTTCTTTGTATCTGAAAGCAACTGTGCTGTCACAATATGAATCTCTTAACAGGCTCTAAAATTGACCTACCACTTATATTCAGACATTCTAATTACCATATAGGGTTGGAAGATATGTATTCATATTCTAGAAAAATATAAGATTAAAAGGGAAAAAAGTGAACCCCAAAACATATTTTGGAATTAACATACAGTTTATTCCCAAAGGTCATAATTTTGATACATATGTGTTGTTTAAACAGACATAATTTGGAGTAATAAAAAGGGGAGGGAACAACAACAACATAAGGACTGGGTCAAAGAAGAGTTAAATTCTGCTCAAAACAACAAACCTCTGAAGAAAAAAAAAATCCTTGGAAACACTGAAAGATGCAAGATATGTATGGCAGAATGCATAAACTGGGGAGGGGGAGGGGCAAGGAGAGGGGAATGTATCCAAATTGGACTGAAAAATGATGTATGAAATATACAAAGTGTCAATTTAAAAAAAGAGACTGAAAAAAATGTTAAAATAGCAATGACTAGCTTAAGCCAGAACCCTATGTCACTATGGCCTCTCTCCCTTCCCAGCTATAAACCTTCAATTTTCTAGGAACTTCATAACCAAGGCTTTTCTTTAATATTTTTTTAATTTTATTTATTTTTTATGCGTATTAATGTACTGTCTGCATGCAGGTCTGTGCACCTGTGTTGGGCAATGCCGCGGAGGTCAGAAGAGGGTGTCAGATTCCTCTGGAACTGGAGTTCTGGAATTGGAGTTACAAAAGGTTCTCAGCCGCCATGTGGGTGCTGGGGATCGAACCCGAGTCCTCTGCAAGAGCAGTCGGTGCTCTTAACCACTAGGCTATCTCTCCAGGCCCCCATAACCAAGGCTCTAAACTCCATGTACAGTAAAGACATGTCTTAACCCCTGCGTAACCTTTGTAATGTTCTTTTTTACTATCAGATTGTCCAAAGCACGTCAGGACCTACCCTGTGATCTCATAAACATGGGACGGGAAGAGTGCCCAAGAAACGAACCCTTGAACAATGTTATTTCAGGAGCCACCAAAATCGCATCCATGGCTGCTGCTCAGACACCGAGTGTGACTGCCGGAAAGCCCCCACGCTGTGCGTTTACGACCTTGCCCTCAGTGCCACCCACGCTTTGATCTGTGATCAAATCTCTTAGTAAATTCTAACTCGTTTCATATTGGTTCTTCCTGGAGTTACTTTAGGCGATGCAGCCAAGCTTCCGGGTTCCTCTGCACAGAACTCCTCAGGTTTCTATGGGAAGCAGCATGGAGCTGTCTCTGGCCCACGTACCACTGCTGATGACACAACCATCCTTGTCATTCCGTTCCCCATTGTTGGTCTCCAAATGATCGAGCACCTGCATACATGTATCTTTTTTCTTTCTGAACTTTTCAACACTTAAGTTACATAGAAGTTGAATACATTTCACTTTGCCCTGTAGATTTTAAATTTTTTTATTTATTTGTATTTGACGTGTCTGAGTATTTTTCCTACATGCATGTAGGTACACCATGTGTACAAAACGCCTATGGAGGCCAGAAGGCACTGGATCCCCTGGAACTGGAGTTAAGAATGGTAGTTAGCCACCATTTGGGTCCTGGGAACTGAACCTAGGTCCTCTGCAAGAGTAGCCAGTGCTCTTGACCACTGAGCCCTCTCTCTAGATGCCCCCTGTTTTCTAGCAGCTTTATCCCCTTGCACAAAGGCTCACTGCATGATGAATCATTCAATGACTAGTTCATCCAGAACAATGGAAGACTTCCAGAACCTCAGTATCTTTCTTGGTTATTTTTTTTTTTAAGTACTAAACTACATCTTATTTTCTTATTAATTTTATTTATTTATGTATGTGTATGAATGTACTGTCTGTATGCAGGTTTGTGCACCCGTGTCGTGCAATGCCACGGAGGTCAGAAGAGGGTGTCGGATTCCCCTGGAACTGGAGTTCTCCTGGAATTGGAGTTTCAGACTGTTCTCGGCCGCCATGTGGGTGCTGGGGATCAAACCCGGGTCCTCTGTAAAAGCGCTCTTAACCGCTAGGCCATCTCTCCAGCCCCTCTCTCTTGGTTCTTAATTCCTTCACCATCTAATTCAAAAGCCACAGCCCTTCATTGAAGGCTCCAAGGAAGCAGCTGCACAGGATTGAGAGAGAGCAGTAATGGAGACTGCCTGATCTGCACCCTGTTCCCTTCCTACTGAGCTCAGGTCACGGAACCTCAAGGAGCCCTGCTTTCCTCATCTTCCACCAACTCATACAGCAATGCCTAAGTAGTAAGGCCCGGAAGTTTCAAGGTGAAGTGCAGCGATATGACAAATCAGAGGAGCGCAGATAGAATGCAGTTTTGTTTATTAGCCACATTTGCTAAGCCCAGGTAGGCGGTGCTGAAGGATCAGACCTGAACCTGATTAACTTCAGTGTCTGAGCTTCAGTCAGGGAGAAAGGAGAGGACCATTTGGTGAAGAGATTTTCCTTAGGAGCCAGTCACTAGCACCCACAGAGTGAAGCAGGATGCTTAAGCAATCTGGGTGAGGCTTGCTAGACTTCCTAGTGCCAAACCCTGAGATCAGAGGACACATGACTTACTAGCCCAGGCTTAAGGGGCATCAGGTGGGATTCCAAGCAGGCACACAGACTAGAGCATGCCATAAGCCAGGCACAGGCCATGTGGACTGTCGTCTCCTCAAAGAAATGCTGCCCACAGATCAGGCACATTTGTCCTTCGGTAGACAGCAAGATTTCCCAGGAAGAAAAAGACCACGCATGCTGGAGTTACGTTCTGCCTGCCTCGAATCCCCCTGGGATCCCTGAACTTCCAAGACCTCCATTAAGCAGCAAAAAGTGCTTTCCACTCTCTTGGGCCACGCTCCAGTCTCTGGTCCTGTCAGCCAACTTGACCAAGAGATCATGGGCGACTTCTCCCAGGGGACCTCTGCTGTGCCGACGGCCTCATCCTGCCACTGCGGGCGTTAGGGTTCTGCTTCCTCTTGCCCTGAGGATGTGGGGACCACACCCTGGCTTTCTTCTTTGTACCAGGCCCTCGAAATGTTTTCTTGCTACCTGTGGGAAAAGCTGGCTTCTTGGGGGCGCCTTTCTGAAACGCAGGCCGGACTGAGCTGGAAGCTAAGGTTGCATTGGATGCTCTTCGAGCAGCTCTCTGTGACTCCTCCTTTAGGACATCCAAGACTGTGGCTGGAAGACAAGTGTTTACACAATAAGAAAGCTAAGTCAGGGAAAATACCTGCAAAAGAAGCCCCAGCGAACCTTATATCCTTCTAGCTTTTCTAAGAGAGGGGTCTTGTAGTCTCCCGGCTGGCCTCCAGCTCCTGAGCTCAAGCAGTCTTCCTGCCTCAGCTCCCTTGGTAGCTGGAACTCTAAAGGCCACCATACCCAGCTTGCTGTGAGGGTTCTATAATATAAATTCTTTGTATTAGTATCTTTTCATTTCCTTCTCTGGCCTTGATCTAAATACCTTCCTGTGCTGATAGGGTCATTCCAGAGATACCTGGCTCTGCAGTGTTTGCCCTAGATTGTGTCCTTCCTCTCATGTCTTCCCTGACTTCTCATTCTACCATGAAGAGCTCCTCACATCAGTGTCCCTCACAGTGCCCTGAATATCCTTCTATACCAGAGTGTCAGAGCTATACTTACTTATCTACCATCCCCATTCCCATTTGGCTCTAAACTTTTACTGTTCTGAGATTTTGAACATTCATTGCTACAACTCCACATTTAACACAGTACCACAGCACCTTCCATAAGGTAAGCACTAAGTAATTATTACCAAATGAACACACAAGCAAATGAATGGATGAACAAACAAATGTACAACTAGAAGACATTAACTGAGGTAGAAGCGGGTTCTCTCTCTTGCACTCATTCTGCTATACAGAAGGATGTGCACCACTAAGCCACAGTTAACAATCCTTATCCAAAAGATAACGCTTAGAGAAACTAAGGGGCTGGAGAGATGGCTCAGTGCTTAAGAGCACTGGCTGCTCTTGCAGAGGACCTGGACTGGATTCCCAGCACCCACCTGATGGGTAACAACACTTCACGACTTCAGTTCCAGGGGAATCTGACACCTTCTTTTAACCTCCACAGGCATTGCATGACACAGATGCACTTATACACATCCAGGCAATACACTCATACACATAAAAATAAAAATAATTAAAAAGGGAGAGAGAAACTAAGACCCTCTACCATGGGAATTGCCACATGTTCCCTACAGACATGGGCTGCACCGAGGCCTAAGACCAAAACTCAAAGAGGGACTCACTGGCGAGCGGCCTGAACCGGATCTTCTTACTCTTGGTTTTCACTGGCACTGGCTTGTATTTACACTTGCCTGGCGGTGCTCGCCTAAAAACATGGCAGAAAGGATGATGACACTGAAGATACAACCAGGAACTTGAGACCAACAGAAGCTTTGCTAAGTAGTAGACCCACCCTTTTCTCCTCAGGTCACAGTGGGTGTAGTAGGAATGTGTTCTGTACTCAGATGGAAAGGACAAAGGTTGTGCCCCAGAGGGTACACCAGGCCCTTGGGAGGCAGTGGAATGAGGAGGTTAGGAGCATGGGTCTGGAAATGGACACAGTTGAGTTCAAATCAGACCAAAGCCAGGACGCCTTGCTAAGTCTCAACCTCTGCATCTATGAAATGTAAAAAATAATAGTTCCCATCTCACAGGGAGATGGTGAAGACTAAGAACTCTGTGCCTGGCACACCACAAGTGATTGATAAAGGATGAAAGTTTAGGGGGCTGGAGAGATGGCTCAGTGGTTGGGAGTGCCGACTGCTCTTGCAGAGGATCTGGGTTCGATTCCCAGCACCCACATGGTGGCTAGGAACCATCTTTGAGCCGGGCGTGGTGGTGCATGCCTTCGGTCCTAGCACTCAGGAGGCAAAGGCAGGTAGATCTCTGTGAGTTCAAGGCTGGCCTGGTCTGCAGAGTGAGTTCCAGGCCAGCTAGGGCTATGGGGAGACCCTGTCTCAAGAAAAGGGGAGGGGGAAAAAGAAAGAAAAAAAAGAATGAAAATTTAAAACAAAGAAACACTTAGACAAGGACTTAAGTACTCAGTAGATGATGATGATGATGATGATGATGATGGTGATAGTGATGGTGATTATGGTGTTGACGATGGTGATTATGGTGATGGTGATGGTGATTATGGTGTTGATGATGGTGATTATGGTGATGGTGATGGTGGTTATGGTGTTGATGATCCTAATAATGATGGCCATGGTAATGATGGTAACGGTAATGGCAATGGTAATGATGACAGGTAATGGTGATGATGATGACGATGATGATGGAGGTGGCAATGGTGATAGTTATGTTAATGATGGTGATGGCATTAATGGTCATAATGGTAATGTTAATGATGGTAACAGTGTTGAAGGTGAAGCTTATGGTGATGATGTTCATGGTAATAAAAATAATGGTGGGGGCTGGAGAGATAGCCTAGCGGTTAAGAGCACCGACGCTCTTGCAGAGGACCCGGGTTCGATCCCCAGCACCCACATGGCGGCTAAGAACCGTCTGTAACTCCAATTCCAGGAGAACTCCAGTTCCAGGGGAATCTGAGACCCTCTTCTGACCTCCGCGGCATTGCACAACACGGGTGCACAGACCTGCATGCAAACAATACATTCATACACATACAAAAATAAAAAAAAAAAAAATAATGGTGATGGTGAAGATGATATTTGTTGCAGTGTTAACGATTCTCTTTAAGGAAAATCCTTCTAGAGTCATGGCACAGCCTCTAAGTATGGCCCACCTCGCCAGTTAGCATCATACTCATTCTTAAATTGCATGTCCTCAGGTACAACTTTGAAACACATGGAGATTTGAGCGCTGAGCACCCCCACTAGAGAGCAGAACTGGATCCTCCCAGCCAGTCCCCTCTGCTTCTACCACTGTGCTCCAGCTACCTCTCCGGCATCGCTCCCACCCAGGTGGGCCAGTGGCTTCACTTGCCTGGGCTTCAGTTTCCTCAGCCACGGCTTGAGCCCTTGGTATTTCACGTTCTGGGAATCCTGTCAACATGTGTGTGCACAATGCTTATACCATCCCAGCACACGGTAACAGTAGATGTCAACAATAAAAAAGGTGGATAAATAACATGTCTTCACTGTGGAAAAAGCCAGGCTTGGCAGTTCATGCCTCATAATTCTCTAGCCCCCAGCGGCTGCTGCAGGACATGAAATTCAAGTGCTGAATTCAGTGGAGCTTCAGGTTATGAAACCCCCCATGCTCTAAGAAACACTAACATAAAAGGCCTATGACATGCTTTCTTTCTCTCTGGCCTCTTATGGGTGCTCTCGGGAAAGAGAGGAATTAGATTATCTCCTAAACAAATCAGGAAACAGCAAAGGAAAAGTGACTCGATTCCCTCAGGAACGCGGTTAGTAGAAAGAAGGGAACTCTCTGCTCACGCCTTATAACCTAGCCAGAGCAGAAGTGTGCACAGAAACAGACCCAACAAGTGGGGTGTTGTGGTGCTCGCCTTTAATCCCAGCATTTGGGAGGCAGAGGCAGGCATATCTGTGTGATCCAGGCCATCCTGTACTACATCATGAGTTCCTAGGATACCTAGGGTTAAGGAAGACACTTTAAAAAAAAAAAAAAAACAACCAAACAAAAACAAACAACAGAACAAACCAACACAACAAAAAAAGCAATCAGAGGTGTTTTTTATACCCTGTAATCCCCAACGGCACTTGAAGCATTCATTCCGGGGAATGCCTATTAGTTTTAGGTATCTTGATTTCTTAATCTGTTCATTTCTTTTTTCTTCGGTTGCTGTTCTGTATTTCTTTATTTCTTCCACCCGCACCCTTCGACACTCCTTACCCAGCCCCCCAGTTCACACCTTATTCACCTCTTCCCACTTCATGCCCTCCGTCCCGCCTTACTTATACATTTATTCCCGCCCGTTCCCCTCCGCCCTCTTCTCGAGCGTCCACTTTCTCTCCCCCCGCACACGCTCTTTTCCTTTTAGTTCCCCGCCATCATCTGCTTTCTTTTTCCCTATCTCACTTTTGTTGCTAGATTATCCCTCTTTTCCGCCCTTTCGCCAGACTGAACTCTCCTCAAATCTGGGGAACATAAGCCTCAGAGGGAAGTGTTAACCCTGCAGATCTGTCTATGAGCTAATTCCTAGGAAGAACTTGTTCTGAAGAGAGAACCCTGAGCAGTGCAGTACAGACCCAGCAAGGATGTGCTATGTCCCAATATAGAAAAGGAAGCTCCATCTGTGGCCCTCTCTTGACTGGGTCTGTTTAAGGTTTTCGCCCCTTCGCTCGGCGTATGCTCCTCTGGGCACTTACTACCCCCCTCACCAGCCTGCACGTAAGGATACACCCCTCGACCGACATTGTGCACCAACTCGCCATCAAAAAAAAATAAAACTGTCAGTTTTCTCTCCTGAGATAAACCTTACTTCTCAGCAGCACGAATGTTGCCAAGAACCCGTTGCCTCAGCTAAAAGCCCAGAATGAAGAAACGAGCAATACATCAAGCCAAGTTGTGAGAGCAGAATAACCTGCTGTCAAATCATTTCTGGAAGAATTTTAAATTTTTATTTTATTTCATGTGTATGAGTGTTTTGCTTACATGTGTGTAAATGCCCCAGCTGCACGCAGTGCCCATGGAGGCCAGAGGAAAGAGTTGGATCCCCTGGAACTGGAGTTAAGAACAACCGTTGGCTGTCAGGTGGGTGCTGGGAACCAAACCCAGGTCCTCTGAAGAACAGCCAGTGCTTTTACCTGCTGAGCCATCTCTCCAGACCCAGAATTAAAAAAAAAAAAAAAAATATATATATATATTATATAGATATATATATATGTACAACTGTGGCTCCAATCTCAGTGGCACACTGCTTCTCCAAAGTGTCCAAAGCCCTGGACCTGGTCGTAGTACAGAAGGGGGACTACACTAGAGAGCAGTCAGCACAGAACAGACCCAGATCCTCACTTCCAAGTGCAGACACCTTGTCCTAAACAGCGCACAATCCCTGTGCATGTGCTGCTCTGCACGTGTTCGCCTACTCTGCCCGCCCCTAGAGCAGACATGTATTTCAATGATAATTTTTGGTCATTCTTATGGAGTAATTACTGTTTTTATGACCTCCCATGAAGGTAAAGATTAATATTTTTTAATGTACCTAGGAAGAAAATGACACCAAGGCTCACCGTGAGGGATCAACAAATTTGTAAATAGATCCATGCGGAGCGTAGGCACTCGGGTATGAGGTAGCCAGGAAATACAGCTCGCCTAAGGAAACAGAAATCAACAGTAACGTATCATCATGGCCAAGACGCAGCTGGATGCACAGAGAACAACCAAATGAGCCTGTGGCCTAAAAGTGAAGGAGCCACATCAGTGGGGCTCCAGGGACTCCGTGACAACCCGGCCTCGCACTGGGCTGCAGCTGCTGCAGGGGAAAGCTCACCTCTGGACCCCCAGAGATCATCTCAGAGTGTGGCCCAGCACAGGTCACTCCACACTGTGCTCTGAATCCAACAGGCTTTCTCCTATCATCTCTTTGCTCATGAGAAGTTCACCTCAGTGATTCTCCACCCCTTTCTCCAGCTCTGTCCTACTGGTAAGGCTTCCTTGGGAACAGGGAGGCCCCCTTCATCCTGTGTCCCCTCAGCCCCTTCGTCTTGTGTCCCCTCAGCCCCTTCGTCCTGTGTCCCTCAGCCCCTTCGTCCTGTGTCCCCTCGCCCCTTCGTCCTGTGTCCCTCAGCCCCTTCGTCCTATGTCCCCTCAGCCCCTTCGTCCTGTGTCCCCTCAGCCCCTTTCGTCCTGTGTCCCTCAGCCCCTTCGTCCTGTGTCCCCTCAGCCCCTTCGTCCTGTGTCCCTCAGCCCCTTCGCCCTGTGTCCCTCAGCCCCTTTGTTCTGTGTCCCTCAGCCCCTTCATCCTGTGTCCCTCAGCCCTTCATCCTGTGTCCCTCAGCCCCTTCGTCCTGTGCTCCCTCAGCCCCTTCATCCTGTGTCCCTCAGCCCCTTCGTCCTGTGTCCCCTCAGCCCCTTCGTCCTGTGTCCCCTTAGCCCCTTCGTCCTGTGTCCCTCAGCCCCTTTGTCCTGTGTCCCTCAGCCCCTTCGTCCTGTGTCCCTCAGCCCCTTCGTCCTGTGTCCCCTCAGCCCCTTCGTCCTGTGTCCCCTCAGCCCCTTTCTGATGTGTCTCTCCTCAGTCTTTGGATCGTTTATTTCCTTGTGACCCTCCCCACTCTTCANTCCTGTGTCCCCTCAGCCCCTTCGTCCTGTGTCCCCTCAGCCCCTTCGTCCTGTGTCCCCTCAGCCCCTTCGTCCTGTGTCCCTCAGCCCCTTCATCCTGTGTCCCCTCAGCCCCTTCGTTCTGTGTCCCCTCAGCCCCACTCTGATGTGTCTCTCCTCAGTCTTTGGATCGTTTATTTCCTTGTGACCCTCCCCACTCTTCAGCCTTTTCTCTCTCTTCCTCACACCCATCCCAACCACCTCCACTCCCTCTCCAGTACCACTTTTAGAAAGAGCCAGCTTCCTCTCAGTTCTTTATTCTTGGATTCCAAGAAACGTCCTTGTTCCTGTCTCGCAGTATTTCCCTCCTTCCACCTGGCTTGGCAGTTGTTTGTGACAGACAACATGGACCTGGGGACCTGGGTATGAATTCTCCTACCACCAGTTCAGAACTGTTATCCTGGGTGACCTCCAACTTGCACAGCCTTTTGGTAAACATTCATGTGTGAGAGTCAAAGTGCCTTGAAAAAGAATAGACTATCAACTGGTCTCTCTCTCTCTCTCTCTCTCTCTCTCTCTCTCTCTCTCTCTCTCTCCCTCTGTATGTGTGTATATGGCATACCTCATGTGTGTACCAGCATGCAGAGGCCACAGGTCCACATAGAGTGTCTTCCTTGATTGCTCTCCACCCCATTTTTGAGATAGGATCACTCTCTTAGAACCTGCTAGGCTGGACTGGGCACTGAGCTCCCAAGGTCTATCTTATCTATGTCTCTTTAGTAGGGAGGTCACAAATGCACAGGGCTGAGCCCAGCTTTTACATGGATACGAGGGGGTCTAACCTCAGATTCTCACGCTTGCATGGCCGGCACTTGACCCACTAAGCCATCTCGCCAGCCCTCTATTACTTTCTTATGTCTGTTCCTTAAGGCACTGTCCTGTAGCCTTCAGAAGCTTTATCAACCTCACAGGACACCAATGTGATTGCACTCAAATTCACTTGCTCTTATACAGATTATAAAACTTTTGTCAGTTTATGAAAGGCAATTATGCAGTTCAAACATGACAATTATAGAACTTTACATAGTCTGGAACTATTTATTTTTTTAATTTTTTAAATTTATTTTTATTTATTTATGTGTATGAATGTACTGTCTGCATGTGGGCCCGTACACCCGTGTTGTGCAATGCTGTGGAGGTCAGAAGAGGGCATTGGATTCCCCTGGGACTGGAGTCAAAGACGGTTCTCAGCCACCATGTGGGTGCTGGGGATCAAACCCAGGTCCTCTGCAAGAGCAGCCGGCACTCTTAATCGCTAGGCCATCTCTCCAGCCCCAGTTTGGAACTATTTAAACAATGGCTTTCATCCTCAGATTTGTAGAGAATGGTGACCAAAGTGTGTCTTGGACTGTGAGGCTCAGAGTCTGCTACCCAGGGTGACAGGTACTGAAGACACTATGGTTATGCATACTGGTGAGATGCACCTAGAATCCTTCTCTGGAAACAGAGCCAGAATCAGGACACATCCTACTTTGGATTCAGCTTGTCCTGTTTGATTGGAAAACCTAAACACCATCAACCACCATCAGATAAATTCCCACAGCCTGAGGGGATCCAGGTCACTATGGGCAGGGGCCCTTCAGATCATACAGAGGCTCAAAGAATGGGAAATCCTATCTTGCTGCATGCTCCTTTTACATAACTACAACCTGTGTGAAGTACATGCCTTCAACAGGCCATACTGCCCACTGTATATTTAGAAGAAAATAACACAGAGGTTAATCTTATTATGGGGTCCTGCTGACATCTTGAATGTCTATTTTACATTTTATTTATTTATTTTGTGTCTGAGGATGGTGTGCATACCACAGCACGAATGTAGAGGTCAGAAGACAACTTTTGGGAGTCAGTTCTCTCCTTCTATCAGGTGGGTCCTCGGGATCGAACCCAGGTCCTCAAGCGTGCTGGCTGGCACCTTTACCCCCTGAACCATCTCACCAGCCCCCAATGCCTATTTTAGGCAGAAAGATACCTGTGATGTATCGTCCTCTGAAACAAATCCGTGCAGCTGGACTTACTGCAGGCATGTTACAAGGCTCGCCCAAGGGAATGGGTGTGGGCATGCAAATTCAGCCCCTGGGCAGCTGCATTCACCCAGCGGGGCTTCAGTAGCACCCACTGTGAAGTCTAAGTGAGCTCAGTTAGTAAACTGTGAGAGCCGAAGCAGAGTTCTGGTTCAACTAAAAGACAGCTAATGGAAAGCAAGCTAGTGAGATATGAATAGCGATCTCTGATCTAAAAATGTCTTGAAGTGAGAAAGAATATGCAAAGCAGAAAACACCGTGAGCCTGTTTATGCAACCACACACAGGCAAGGAGCTCTGGGAGAAGCTGGCTTGGAAAGCAGCTCATCTGGCCTCGGGGCTGATGTGGGGCAAAGCAGGGAACATCTTAGGGGCAAAGCAGGGGACATCTTGGCGTGTCCACTTCCAAGAATTCAGCCAGGGGCACTTGCTCTGCTTGTCAAATGTACTGACTGGCTTTCAAAAGAAGCCTGTTTTCTCCTGACACAGAAGCTTCTAGGCTCTGAAAGCCAAGTCTCCACAGCCAGGGTTCTGTGGCCTCCTGAAAAGAAGCAAGCAACTTGTAGCCCAAGACCTCTGGACGGCCGGCCTCTGGGGTGCACCGTCTGGCGGGGTGAGGGGTTCCACCTTCTGGAAGGATCCCACAAAGGAGAGTCCCCAGATGGCTTCCACTGACCTACCTATGGGGGACCATCCCTCTAGCCTGCAGTTTCTCTACATTTTTATGTGTTTGGATTCCCAATTTGGAACTCAAGAGTTTTTTCTATTTAAAATTTTTGAATTTTCCAAAATATCCTCTAATGCTATAAAATGTTCATCTACAACCAGCTATTCACTATCTCACTAAAAGGAAAGGACCAAAAACTAACTGAATCTCTTTATTACCAACTCAAGCTAAGAGAGTAGTGTGCAGCCACCGCATGGGTCATAACTGAAACACACACACACACACACACACACACACACACACACACATATTTAGAGATCTGTGGCGTCACACAGAAAATCCTAGGTCTAGAAGGCACACTGAGAAATCTTGTTTGGTTGGTTTCTTAGTTTGGGCTTTTTTTCCATTTCAGTTGTTATTTGTTTATTGTAGCTTAGGCTAGCCTCAAACTGGACTTGTACACTACAACTCACAGTTTATATAGTGCTGGGCACTGAACCCAGAGCCTCATGCACACTAGACAGACACCTTGGCATCTGAGCTATGCTCCCAGCCTGAGAAGAGCGTCTTATTATCTTGTGCATCTAGACATGGCCAGATGCAGGGCCAGATACTGAAGAGATCACAGTATATACTTGGGAAAAACAAAATCAAATTTATTTAAATTTTTAATCTTTGAAAATGAAATGTAATTAGCTAAAATTAAAATGAGTTCCCTGGCTATGTATTTTTAGACTCCTCCCCTACCCCTATCCCTCATACAAGGGTAATACTGAGTAATACCTGGCTTCAATGGTCAGTGATGTCCTTAGCATGTGCCTACCCTCTTCTGTTAGTGACCACCTACCTTGCTGCCATACCCTACCATGTTTTTGGCATACAGATCACCTTTCTTCACTCTTAATGGTCAGGGGATACTCTAGCCCAATCAATAACCAAAAAGTACATCCTTCAAGACAACCCAAGAAGATAAGTACTCACTGCCCACTTAGTCCGGCCTCCTGATGGCCCTGTCCACATTCTTATAAGCATCTTAGATTAAAATCCGCAAGAATGGAGTACATGAACCTTCGTAAAGTCAAAGACAAAAGTACAAGAATTGAAAGTGCCCCCACAAGGGGGGGTGTTCTTCAGCTACCACAAGGTGGTGTGGGGGTCAATCAACAATCAGTCTCCTCACTCATGACACAGAATGATCACATCACCCAGTGTTGTGCTTACTAATTACCCAGCACATTATGAAACATGACTACACTACATGTATGTGATGATTGGAGAAGGGGCAGTTACTGTTTAAATAATAATAGGAAGAAGAAGAAAAAGGAGGAGGAGGAAGAGGAGGAGGAGGAGGAAGAGAAGAGGAAGAAGAAGAAGAAGAAGAAGAAGAAGAAGAAGAAGAAGAAGAAGAAGAAGAAGAAGAAGAAATAATAATAATGTTTAGCCAACACCTGTGGTTATCTAAGTTCAAATGAGCAGAAAGTGCATTGGTTACCTGCTTCATCTTCAGCAAAAGAGATGATGAACTTGTTGTGTGTGCTGATCAGCCCTGGGAAGGCACAAGAGGATGCGCTGCCCAGGCAGATGTCTCGCTTCTTCCATTTCGTGGTTTTACTATCTTCCTGCAAAGCCATAAGCCGACTAGATGAAAAACAAAACCTTATGTTGTAGGAATTCATAGCTCCTCTGCAGCAGAGTTTTCCACCTAATATTAAGGATCCTTAAGTATAAGGACTGGGTTTTGGCTGAGCGTGATGATTCACACCTGTAAGCCCAGTACTTGTAGTCCCAGCACCAGATGGCTGATGCAGGAAGGTCACCACACATTTGAAGCCAGCCTCGTCTATACAGTGAGTTGCAGGCTAGCTAGGAATATCAATACCCTATCCCAATAAATAAATAAATAAATAAATAAATAAATAAATAAATAAACAAACAAACAAAGAAACAGGGACTCAATCCTTCCTTACCCACTCATGAAGTCCCCAAAGATGTAGAGGCCATTGAGATTGGGAGACTCACACCCACGATAGACGTACCCTCCCGTGACAGACTTCCCCACTGAGTGGCCGTAAGCATAGATGGGCAGAATGTCATCTGTCAGGAAGAAGGACAAAGACTAACTGTCATAGCCCTAAGTGGGGAGTTTCGAGGAAGAGGGAACTTCTTACTGAAATTGCCTAATTTAGCTCCCTGCCATCAGAAAGACAAACAACTAAACTGTTTCCTTTCTCAATGCAGTACATAAGCTTCTCACTTGACTGTTACTTAAACCAAAATCTCCTGCTGGATCAGGCAGCAACCTAGAGATATATATAACCTGTTTCTCCCCTGGGCTGACATGGCAGACACTCAGGTTTTACCATATGGGAAGTATTTGGGGAAAGGTAAAGGCAGAAGGATGAGCTTAAAGCCAACACGGGTTACATGAGACCCTGGCTCAAAAACAAACATACAGGTACTGGAGATATAGCTCAGCAGTTAAAAGTACTAGCTGTTCTTGCAGAAGACCAGGGTTCAAATCCCAGCACCCAAATGGCAGCTAACAACTATCCATAACTCCAGTTCCAAGGGATACAACATCCTCTTCAGTATTCTGTGGGCACTTCACAACACAGGTGCTCTTACACATGTGCAGGCATGATACTCATACACACAAAATAAAAATAAATATTATAAAAAACAAGAAAAACAAAAGATTAATCAAAGTTAGATAGTCAAACATTGCAGTTTCAAACAGGCAGTTTCTTTATTAAAGATCTACTTATTTTCTGTCTATGAGCACTTGCCTGCATATATTTATATGTGTGCCATGGCCATCAAGCCCAGAGGAAGGCATCAGATCCCCTGGGACTGGAGCTACAGATGGTTGTGAGCCACCATGTGAGTGCTGGGAACTGAATCAGGTCCTCTGCAAGAGCAGCCAGTGCTTTCAATGGCTGAGCCATCTCTCCAGCTCCTAGAGATCTACTTCTTGATAAGTGTCACCTAGGTGCCTGCCATGACTAGCTGGCACAGCAGACAAGCACTGTCCCACAGGACACCAACAAGGCACCATGGAGAAAACCGTCAGAGCCCTCTCAGGTTCTCTTCCCCTACCTCCACCTCCCACCCAGTTAACCCATCCAGAGATCACCCAGACAGCGTCTTACTCACCCAAAGAGGCATTATGACAAAGCTTTTTGTCATAACATTCAAACCCTTCCTTTGCCCTCCAGCCATAATTTCCGCCTTTAACGATGAGGTCAACTTCTTCAAACCTGTTCTGGCCCACGTCACCACAGAATATCCGGCCTCGGCCCTGGCGCGTGGTGGGGTCCCCTCGGTCCACAGCACAACGCCACATGTTTCTGACCCCATAGGCATAGACAGCAGGGTGAGCGCCTGGCTCAGAAACAAAGGGATTGTCCAGGGGGACTCTGTATCGCTGGCCACCCGAGCCTGCCCTATTCACATCAATCCTTAACACTTTCCCCAGCAGAGAACTTCTGAAAGATAAAAACATCAAGAAAGATGCTCAGGTCAGCAGGAACAAAGCAATGAAGGACACGGAGCCGGGAGGGGCACCAGAGGAGGCAGATGCCCGTGGACTGCGGAGACTGCGTGGGGAAAGTGACTGACATTTTTCTTTCAACTATATACAAAGATGCTAGGACCTCCCCTTTTCTGCCCCAACGACATCTGACTGTGACATGTTCCTGCTCCGTGTGAGCCCAAAAAAGTAACAGGTTTCATTTTTTTTTTTATTCTAATGACTGACAGGTGCTCTCCAATTCAGTCTAATATTATGAACTTTTGTTTTTGCCAGGCGTGGTGGCGCATGCCTTTGATCCTAGCACTTGGGAGGCAGAGGCAGGTGGATCTTTGTGAGTTCAAGGCCAGCCTGGTCTACGGAGCAAGTTCCAGGACAGCTGGGGCTACAGGGAGACCCTGTCTCGAAAAGACCAATAATAATAATAATAATAACTTTTTCACATGGTCCTTACTGAAATCCCTGAATCATAGCATTCAGCAAATATTAGCTCAGTCTCCTTAACCTTAAGATTATTGCTAGGTGGTTAAGAGCACCAACTGCTCTCGCAGAGGACCCGGGTTCAATCCCCAGCACCCACATGGTGGCTAAGAACTGTCTATAACTCCAATTCCAGGAGAACTCCAGTTCCAGGGGAATCTGAGACCCTCTTCTGACCTCCGCAGCATTGCACGACACGGGTGCACAAACATACATGCAGACAGTACATTCATACGCATCCAAAAATAAAATTAAAAAAAAAAGAAAGTCTTTAAAAAACAGATTATTGCTAGGAATAACAGGGATTGCCCTTGAAGCTTACATTATATTCCCAAATAGATATAAAATCCTTTTTAATGTTTTACTTATTTTATTGCCATATATTCTCAAATAAATATAGAATATCTTTAAAATATTTTATTTAAAAAAATAAAATAAAATGTTTTATTTATTGTTTTTCTTTTACATGTATGAATGTATTGCCTGCATGTATGTAAGTGCATCCATGTTGTGCAATGCCCATGGAGGTCAAAAGAGAGCATCAAACTCCCTGGAACTGGAGTTATGAACAGTTATTAGCCACCATGTGGGTGCTGGGAACCAAACCTGGGTCCTCTGGAAGAGCAGCCAGTGCTCTTAACTGCTGAACCATCTCTCCAGCCCTCACATATAAAATCTTTACAGCAGTCTCAGGCACATGTTAGCTCTCATTAACTGACTTCTCAAGCATCTCTGGGCCTGTATCAGAACCTAAGACATGTTACTCAATGCTATTGTTGAGTTTAACTGGATGATCACCGTCACAGTATCCTGCTAACACATCTAAACTTTTGAATTCTTTTGTACACAGCACACCGAAAGTTACATTACGTATTTGTAACATTGACTACCAAAGTACTGTGTGTCCATTATTTATAGAACAGAAAACAAAATGTTCCCCTTAGCTTCTTCAGTGGAAGGAACTAGATATTATAGGGAGTGATCTGAGTTTGACTCTACCTCAGAAAGAATACCTTGTGAAGGGCTCACTCAAAGGGAAAAGGGCTCAGCCTCCATCCAACTTACTTGTTCTGAGCATTTCCAAACTTGCCGAAAGGATCCCCTGCCTGCCCTCCATCCCCAGTGAATATGTACAGATAGCCATCCAGGCCAAAAAGAAGTTGGCCACCATTGTGGTTTGAAGCTGGTTCATCTATCTCCAAGATGACCCTGGAAGAGAATAGGAAACTATGCATTAGGCACAGCTGAAGGTGCATGCCCTTGAGACATCCTGAAGTGGCTAGTCTAAGCCACCAAGACCTGCCCAGCCCTGCCTCAGCCTCCAAGGATCACAAAGTAGGTGGCTTGAGTCTCTTAGGTAAGCCATGTTTCCTCGTGTAACTCCTTTGTGGATCTTTTTTAATCTTTTCAGCACAGGCGTTGAACCAAGGCCTTGTGCATGCCAGGCAAGTAGTCTATCATTGAGCTATATCCCCAGCCCTTTGTAGATCACTCTTCTTTACCATCATGACTTCAGAAGCTGAGACACAGCCAGGCTACCAATCATCCCTTTCTAGGGCTTGCCCCTACCCCGTGCTCCATTAGAGCCCTTCCTTTGAGTGAGTTACAGGAGATAGTCCATCAGGTCTTTATGCTATTTCCAATCCTTCAGCATCCTTCAGCATGTCTATGATGAGAAAAGAGCCAAGGCAGAAAGGAGGAAAAAAAGGGAGAAGGCTGAGTGATCAAGGGGACAATGCATAAGCCTGGAGTCAACCAGAACCGGTGCTTCACCTGTCCTGGCTGGCTTGAACTGCCAACTTGGAGTCAGTCAGCTAGAACCGGTGCTTCACCTGTCCTGGTCGGCTTGAACTGCCAACTTCGAGTCAGTCAGTTAGAACTGGTGCTTCACCTGACCTGGTCGGCTTGAACTGCCAACTTGGAGTCAGTCGGCTAGAACTGGTGCTTCACCTGTCCTGGTCGGCTTGAACTGCCAACTTGGAGTCAGTCGGCTAGAACCGGTGCTTCACCTGTCCTGGTCGGCTTGAACTGCCAACTTGGAGTCAGTCGGCTAGAACCGGTGCTTCACCTGTCCTGGTCGGCTTGAACTGCCAACTTGGAGTCAGTCGGCTAGAACCGGTGCTTCACCTGTCCTGGTCGGCTTGAACTGCCAACTTGGAGTCAGTCGGCTAGAACCGGTGCTTCACCTGTCCTGGTCGGCTTGAACTGCCAACTTGGAGTCAGTCGGCTAGAACCGGTGCTTCACCTGTCCTGGTCGGCTTGAACTGCCAACTTGGAGTCAGTCGGCTAGAACCGGTGCTTCACCTGTCCTGGTCGGCTTGAACTGCCAACTTGGAGTCAGTCGGCTAGAACCGGTGCTTCACCTGTCCTGGTCGGCTTGAACTGCCAACTTGGAGTCAGTCGGCTAGAACCGGTGCTTCACCTGTCCTGGTCGGCTTGAACTGCCAACTTGGAGTCAGTCGGCTAGAACCGGTGCTTCACCTGTCCTGGTCGGCTTGAACTGCCAACTTGGAGTCAGTCGGCTAGAACCGGTGCTTCACCTGTCCTGGTCGGCTTGAACTGCCAACTTGGAGTCAGTCGGCTAGAACCGGTGCTTCACCTGTCCTGGTCGGCTTGAACTGCCAACTTGGAGTCAGTCGGCTAGAACCGGTGCTTCACCTGTCCTGGTCGGCTTGAACTGCCAACTTGGAGTCAGTCGGCTAGAACCGGTGCTTCACCTGTCCTGGTCGGCTTGAACTGCCAACTTGGAGTCAGTCGGCTAGAACCGGTGCTTCACCTGTCCTGGTCGGCTTGAACTGCCAACTTGGAGTCAGTCGGCTAGAACTGGTGCTTCACCTGTCCTGGTCGGCTTGAACTGCCAACTTGGAGTCAGTCGGCTAGAACCGGTGCTTCACCTGTCCTGGTCGGCTTGAACTGCCAACTTGGAGTCAGTCAGCTAGAACTGGTACTTCACCTGTCCTGGTTGGCTTGAACTGCCAACTTGGAGTCAGTTGGCTAGAACTGGTACTTCACCTGACCTGGTCGGCTTGAACTGCCAACTAGGAGTCAGTCAGCTAGAACTGGTACTTCACCTGTCCTGGTTGGCTTGAACTGCCAACTTGGAGTCAGTTGGCTAGAACTGGTACTTCACCTGACCTGGTCGGCTTGAACTGCCAACTTGGAGTCAGTCAGCTAGAACTGGTGCTTCACCTGTCCCGTTCAGCTTGAACTGCCAATTTGACACACCCTAGAGTCATCTGCGAAAACAACCTCAATCTAGAAATTACCTGTATCAGATAAGACTGGCCTATGGGCATGTCTGTGGGGGACTGCCTTGACTGTTAAATGATGCGGGAGGGCCTAACTCACCATGGGTAGTATTATCCCTGGGCAAGTGGTCCTGGGTTATATGAGAAAGGTATAAACTGGTGTACAGGCCAGCTAGCAAGCACCATCCTCCATATTTCCTGCTGCACTTCTTAACTATGGAGCATGTTTTCTGGTTAGAGGTAGATCTGTGGGGAATAGCAAGCAGGCCTGCCTTCGAGTTCTTGCTTAAGTTCCTGCCCTGACTTCCCTCAATGATTGACTGTGACCCAAAGTGTAAGCCAAATAAAATAATCCCTTTTCCTCCTCTAAGTCATTTTTGCCATGGTATTTGTCATAGTAACAGACATGAAACTAGAACATCAACTTACCATACATCAATAGCTTGATGGCCCTATGGCTTGGCTTTTATGAGGGTGAGAAATCCCGCATTGAAGGTAAAGGGTCTGTTATTTAATGGCCACATAATTAGAGGCTCCTGCTATATGTAATCTATTGGTATCATCTACAATCACTCTCAGTCCCTCTTAGCTGCCAGTCCTGACTTCTATTTTGTAAATACAAGCAAGTACAGCTCTAATTAGGGCAGTAAGGTGATGCCTATACCTCACAGAAACTCTTCACTCTAGAGTGTTACTCAAGCTGTCCTCAATAATCAGCAGTAATTCTTTCCTCAACATTTTTGATTAATGCTCTAAAATCAGTCATATTCCTTCTCTAGCACCTCAAAAACTGATGAGCATCATTTGGAGGCAGTTTCAGATTCTCCTGAGAGTGTCTCACCTCTCTGATTTAGAGTCAGCTTTGTTGGGATCATCGAGAGAAACCTTCAACTCACTAATCCTAATCTTCTCCACCTTCTTCCTGCCCAGGCATGAATAATAAATATAGAACTTGCGATTGCGACGGAATTTGGGATGAAAAGCCAATCCCAAGAAGCCTCTCTCATCTCCGATCCATGGTGTGGTCAGCACCATGCTCTTCAGATCCAGGAAGGGCTGGTCCAGGCGACTCCCGTCGTGGAGGTACACCCACACCACTCCTACTTGCTCTGCAACAAAGAAGCGATGGGTGCCGTCCCCAGCATGGACCATGGATACAGGGTTCCTCAGCCCATTGGCCACTTCAGTCAGGCAGAGCTGCAGGCATCCCTGATGGTCCTCAGCCACCACGCCCAGGTTGCGGTTGAGATGATTGTTCCTCAGGACATTGGGGAAGCAGTAGTCTTCATCAGAAAGGTTGATGAGGTGGCAGAAGCGAGCACCATCTTTTTCATGGGACTCCTTGAGACCACGGTCATTAGTTAGCAGGGAGATGGCAGAGTGGCAATTAGAATGGAAAGCAGAGCAGTAGTCAGAGCAGAGACCTGGAAGGTTCCGGAGGGGTGTCTGAGGGTTTTCAGCGTCGTAGAGGTGGGCTGCATAGGGTGAGCACTCCTGGAAGAAGGAGAGAAAAGCACAGTTTCGGTTTGAATAAACAAACAAACAAANGGAAAACAACAACAACAACAACAAAAAAACTCACTCAACAGACTCCTGAGCCTCTTCTATTTTACTCACAAACATGAAAGTAATAATATGCTCTTTCCTTCCTGCATAACTTCCTTTCCCGAAGCTAGGTGGGACGTCTCCCCATGTGGTTTGGAACTCTGGTGTGTGCCAGCCTGGCCCTCCTGCTGGAGAGCTGTATGTCTTAGGTCCTTTCTGAGCTCGCTCGCCCTTCTCAAGCCCCAACTCTTATGACTGCTCTTCTACAGACCCATCCTCAGACCTTGTGCCCACAAATCAGACTGCCACACCAAATGATCTACGGACCTGCCACATCCCCTAAACTTTGCTCATGTCCCCTTAGCCCTGGAGTCTCCTCATTGGCCAAGTGGTTATGAGTTCTACGAGCTACCAGCCCTGGGCATCCCCCCAAGACCCTCACCTCAAGCCCCTGCAGATTTCCTTGTGATATCAAAATTTGGGAAGTTTCGGTGTCATATCCCACCCATACGGGTATAGCTGAGTTCAGTAGCAGCATGTGACATATGGTGACATCTATTCTGTCCCACAACAATCAGGGCTGGCAGGGATTCCCCAGGCAGAACTCACGTGGGGCAGGCGCATCCTGCACTGGGGGACCTGGGCTCTGTCTTCCTAGATTCCCACCTGCAATCCACCCAGGCAGAGCTCTCTTTTCCAAAGGACAGGAGGTGGGACTGGGCTGTGGATAACTACAAGTGACCCCATCCCTCCCTTGGAACACTGCGCTGGGCACTGGTCTGGCCTTCCCCATTTCTAGCTGGGTCATGACTCTCCCGAAATGATCTTATTTGTTTAGCTCATCTACAAAGGGAGTTCCTGTACCTGCTCTGCATGCTGAGAATGCCACTGAGATACCAGAGCCCTCCTGTTCAACCAATGGCATTTCCTTGCCCAGATGAACATGAACACCTGGGAACCCAAGTCCACTAAAGACAGTGCTGAGAATGCCTATGAAGGGCAGAAATCTGCATTTCAAGATCTTTGTACAGTGACAGAAAGGCAAATGGGCTGTCAGCTGTCCAGGTGATAGTTATTTACTCTCATGGTGAATGTTAAATGCTTGATACAGTGTAAGGTAAACTGCAGGCTCTGTCACTGGCTAATGTAGATACTGGCCATCCTCTTGGCTTCAACGTGGCAGTTCTTTATCTGTAAGCATAGATTTGGGAGGTGGGTAGACAAAATATGCCAAGTAATGTACATGGTCAGTATCATGGTCAGTCCAGGCCACAGATGACCAGCTGAATGAGGTCTGTCTGCAAAATGCTCCCAAGCCAGGGCCCATTAGGTGTATGACTATCAACTTCCAAGACCTAACCCAGATCCTGCAGAGGCCACTTCTGGAATCCTCTTATTGCCCAGCAGAGATGACCTCCTCAAAACTGAACCAAACTCTGTCACTTTGCTCAGTGAACCAGATGATGGTAGGCAGCACCAGTCAGCAGCCTCTCCTCTCTAGAGGCACAGTGAGGTAAGGAACCTGATCCAGTTCCTCCACTGTAGCATGCTATGGACTAAACTTCGAGCCCCTCAAACTCAGAATGAAAGACTCTTCACAGGAGACTATCCGGAGTCAGGATCCATAGGAGGAAACCATAGTGCAGCAGGTAGAGTAAGCCCATCCGACAGGACTGCGCAGGGGAGGGTAAGTAAGGGTCCATGAACATTTTCCGATAAACAAACTTTGGAGTGAGAGATATCTACACTTTGAAGGGCCTGGCCTGGGCTATGTTTTGTTTGTTTTGTTTTGTTTTTGTTTTTGAGACAGGGTTTCCCTGTAGCCCCAGGTGGCCTGGAACTCTCTATGTAGACTACACTAGCCTTGAACTCACAGAAATACTCCTGCCTTTGCCTCCGAAGTGCTGGGATTAATGGGGTGGTTTTTTTTTTTTTGGTCTTCTTTGAGACAGGGTCTCACTTTAATCCTAGCTGGCCTGAAGCTCACACTGTAGACCAGCCTGGCCTTGAACTCACATAGATCCACCTGTCTCTGCCTCCCAGTGCTAGGATTAAAGGCGTGCACCACCACGCCCAGCTGAAAGGCAGTTTTAAAGGGTGTTTGGGGCTGTAAGATATATTTAAGTCTGTCAGCTTAAGAACTTCTGCTCACTAACAGCTCTCCCCAGTCATCAGCCTGTGTGACCAACTCACCTATCTCTCCACAGAGACCAGAAGCACTTTTCACATGTATTAGAGGCCCCT
Source organism: Rhizomys pruinosus (assembly GCA_009823505.1). NCBI lineage: Eukaryota > Metazoa > Chordata > Mammalia > Rodentia > Spalacidae > Rhizomys > Rhizomys pruinosus. The sequence goes on from VZQC01009322.1 coordinate 67,530, forward strand.
GTTCTCACTTCCTTCCACTGATTGGACACCAAGCAAGCCCTTGGTTACAGGCAGAGGGAAGGAAGGAGCCCAGAGATACACAGCATCTCTTCATGGTCAGTCAGGTCCAGCCGAGAAACTCCCCCAAAGCAAACGACCCACTCTTGAGTGTCTGTCCCTTTGTCCACTCTTGGAGAGTGGAAAGAAGGGTGAGATGGGGACAGAAGTAAGGAACAAATAATGAAATGCCTTGGAAGAGAAGTGGAAATACATCATATCTCCTTAAAACACTCTTACATGGCCATTTAGATTTTGCATATTGTTTTGATTCAATGAACTCAGGAACTGAACCAGTGCTTCTCCACGAGGGAGGAGGCCCTGCACTGCCCCAGCAAGCAGCTGTGGCCAAAGAGCACAGTGTCCTAGTGGAGCCCACATATCCCAGAGCTTGGAAACCCATCACAGAAATGGTCCAGTGCAGCTGTTATTCTAGTGTGATGTGATCATGGGGTCCTATGACCTGGAGCCTAAGCATCTGGATTTGCGCCCTTTTGACTGTCTGACCTGGAGGATGAGGGTCATAGTAATGGCTTCACAATTACTTCTGGGCACAAACCACATGTGGTGGGAAAGACAGCCTTGCAAATTTTAACAACTAGATACAAGTAGGGATTGGCTGATATTATTCCTCAAGTCCTCTAGAACAAGGGAGCAGCCGAAGGTGGCTTTCTGAAACCTCACCCAGGAAGGAAGGGGAAAGGGCACACATTTTCATTAGATGAGATCTCACAGATAAACTTTCCATGCTGCTTGTAAAAGCCCAATTCTGGAGCTAGAGAGATGGCTCCATTGCTGAAGTGCTTGGCATACAAGCATGAGGACCTGAGCTGGAGTCCCCAACACTCATAAAAGCTAAGCACACAACCTCACATCTGCAACCCCCAATTCTGAGAGCACAGAGGAAGATTCCTGGAGCTCACCAGTCAGCCATGAGCTCAGGTTTAGTAAAAGATTGAAAAATAAGGTAGAAAGTGATAGAGGAGGATGCCTCACACACACACACACACACACACACACACACACACACACACACACATACACAGAGCCCAGCTTCTGCCCACATGCTCACCCAAGAGTTAAATCTCCAGGAAATGGCTGAGTGATGGTGCCCTAGGGTGAGAGCACAGCCCAACGGCACCCAAGTGGCCGTCTCTGAGCCAGATGGCATTGTGACATGCAGGGAGCTGGGGTAGCTGGCACCCTCCTGAACAGTGGCAAAGACGCCCTAAGACAGCCACATAACAGCACCAACATACCCCAGAGGGTGTCAGGCCAAAGGTCAGCCTGGACTTGTCCCACATCATTAGAGCGCTGCTTCCCATGGCACCCCCACACACACATCCCCACACCCTCTCCTGAGGAAGTCAGTGCATACAGACCATCCTTCATGTTTTCAGGCTCGGCTCAGTTAAGGTGATACCGCCTATGTGTGGATTTTGGCCACTGGTGAGGCTGGGGAGGCAGGAACTCTGAGTCATGGCCTCCCAGCAGTTTGAGACTCTCAGCCCAGCTCTGGACTTGTGCACAGAGAGGACCCCCAATTCCTACCACCACCCCTGTCACATCAGAAGCTCCCTTCTCAAAGCTCCCAACCTGGCAGGTGCCACTTCCTCCCTTGCATGGAGCACGACATGCCACAGATGTGCCGTGGCAGCCGTCTGGTCCCTTTGGGAGGACACAGCAGCTGCTCGGAGAGCTCCATCAATAGCGCTCTCATTCTTCTGCCTGGGTAGGGGACTGTGCACACCCTCATCCTCAGCTCTCTGCTGAGGCACCTGGCAGGTGAGTTTCTGACAGGCTGTGTCGACAGCTGCGACCCGGCACCTGGGGTAGGAAGACCCTTCCCCAAGCTGGCTCCTCTCCTCCCCATCGGACTCTACTCAGACTTACCTGGCAAAGGATGTCTTTAATGTACCCTCCACACAGCTCGTGGCCCTTCAGATCAAAGTAGTTCATGATATCCCAGTACCGGGCAGCGATGCGATGGTCCTTGCGCTGATCACAGCAGCCAAAGGATTCGTAGTCAGAGCAAAACTCCAGGCGTAGAGAAGGCCGGAAGGGTGGCCCATAATCCAGGCACTGGGGGTGTCCCTGCAGCAAGCCCGCCTGGCCCAACAAGAACATGAGGCACAGGTAAAAAGTGCCAGGAGACAGCCAGAGGGCCCGGAGCCCGGGAGCAGCGCGCAGGCTGGGAGTGGGCTTTCCGGGCATTTTGGCCTTAGGAACATCCTGCTGTTTTCCTGGGGTGGCCTCCTTGGTGTGCCCACATTCCCTCCCTCTCCCCTCCCACTTTCTCTTCCTCCCTTCTCTCCCCCACATCCCACCCCAAATTCACTGAGGTAGTTCCTCAGTGGCGTCCTTTCTCTGGGCTAGTGGCTAAATGGCCCTGGTGAAAGCAGAGGGAGGTGTCCCTACCCCTCTGTCCATCTAAATGGGAAGCTGGCACAAGTCTCACCAGCAGTGCCAAGTGGTTGGGGCCCATGGGTGCTCAGCCAAAAGGTGCAACGGTGCCAAACGACAGAGGTGTTATGATTTCTCAAACCGCACAGAATACGACAGAGGTGTTATGATTCCTCAAACTGCACGGAATTCCCACCATGCTGGGGGCAGGCCAGGAAATTCCCACTTGTTTACCGTTTCTTTGCAGGCTGACCAGCACACCACACATAACAGTTCCAGACAGCAGACTGTGCAAGGCAAGTGTCCAGGCTCCTTCAGTGCAGAAGGACCTGTAGGGAACAGCTGTGCATCTGCAAAAACATGGGGAACATGGCAGGGTAGCTGCTCGGGTGTGCTCGGATGGCTTGGGATGGGTGTGTCATGAATCTTACATCCAGGGCAAGGACAGGAAGAGGCAATAAAGAGGGAGGATGTTTTGGTCAGTCCATGATGCTGTAACAAGTATCACAGGCTAAAGGGCCAGAGAGATGGCTCAGCAGTTAAAAGCACTGGCCGTTCTTGCAGAAGACCCAGGTTCAAATCCCCGTACCCACATAGTAGCTAACAACAATCCATAATGCCAGTTCCAGGCGATCTGATGTCCACTTCTGGCCTCTTTGGGCATTGCACAACACAGGTGTACTTACATGCAGGCATAACACTCATTCATATTAAATTAAATTTTTAATTAAAAAAAAGTATCATAGACTAGGGATATGGCTGATTCAACCAGGTATATTGATGCACAACTGTAATCCCAACACTCAGAAGTAGAGGCAGGAGAATAAAAACTTCAGTCATCTTCAAGTACAAAACAAGTTCAAGGCCAGTCTGGACTACATGAGGCCCCATTTTATTATTTTTTTTATTAATTTTATTTATTTCTGTATGTGTATGAATATACTGTCTGCATGCAGGTCTGTGCACCTGTGTCGTGCAATGCCACGGAAGTCAGAAAAGGGTGTCGGATTCCCCTGGAATTGGAGTTTCAAACAGTTCTCAGCCGCCATGTGGGTGCTGGGGATCAAACCCGGGTCCTCTGTAAGAGTGGTTGGCGCTCTTAACCGCTAGGCCATCTCTCCAGCCCCGAGGCCCCATTTTAAATCCACATTAAAAACTGCTGCAGACTGGTTAACTTATAGATAATAGAAATTTCTCTTACAATTTAGGGCCTGGTAAATTCAAGATCAGGGAACGGGTTCAGTGTCTGGTAAGGAACCCACTCTTCACAAATGGCAATTTGTCCCTGTGTCCTCACATGGCAGAAGGGACAGAACAAACATACTCCCTCGAGCCGGTTTTCAAGCACCCTAGTCACCTCCTGACAGGCTGGGAAGCACATGGAGACTAAACCCAGGGACTCACACATACTGAGCATACCCTACCTCTAACCTGCACTACACAGCTGCTACAGTGTAAATATTGAATATTCCCAAAGTGCATGCATTGAGCACTTGGTCCTCAGCCCTTGGCACCACTGGAAGGTGCTGGAACCTTGAGTCAGAACTAGCAGAAGGAAGTTAGCTGCTGGGGTGTGTCCTTACAGGCAATGTTTGAGACTCCACCTCGTCCGTTTCTGCTTCCCAGCTGTCACAAGGAGAGCAGCTTCACCCCACCACACTCTCCACAACGAGAAGCTGCCTTGTCCGAGGCCCAGAAGCAATCAGTCTGCCAGACTACAAACCAAAACCCCTAAAGCTACAGCCAAAATAAACCTGCCCTGATTATCCTAGACATTTTTACAGTAACACATCAGCCCAAAGCACTGGTTCTTAATACTAACATACTGTCAAGTTTAACACACAAATTAACATAGAGCCAGACAGTAATTGTGGAGCAGTAAACAAAAAGAGTCAACAGGAACTGTGGGGACAGCTTTGCAGGAAGCACAGTATGCCTGGGTTCCTTATTTGTTGTCAGATCTATAGCTGCTTTCGTTAAAAAAAAGATTTACACGGGTTCCTTATTTGTTGTCGGATCTATAGCTGCTTTCGTTAAAAAAAAAAGATCTACACGTGTGGGGGTGTGAGTGTACCACAGTACACACACGGAGGTCAGAGTCTAATGAGTGGAGGTCAGAGAATAATGTTCAGGAGTCAGCTCTCTTCTTCTGTTACCCCAGGGTCGGAACTCACGTCGACAGTTTTGGCAGAGCCACCTCACCGCTTTAGAAGCACTCTTCCTCTGTAGGATCAATATAGATGAGATATTGCATGCAGTTCAAAAGCCTCAAAGAAAGAACTGTGTAATTTTATTCAGAACTGTGGAATTTTTAACTACAAAGAAATTATACATGTTTTAATGACCTAGACACATTCAGCAGTTTTAAGTTTTAAACAATGTGTGTGTGCATATATATATGCATGAAACATCATGTGACCCTACAAATATGTACTTTATATTTGTATATGTCACCCAAAATAAATAAAATATATAAGAAAGAACCATTCTTCCACATGTATGTTCCATAAGCTGACCTTGAACTCAGAGATCCACCTGCTTCTGCCTGAGTGTTGGGATTAAAGGTGGAGCACGCCTTTAATCCTAGCACTTGGGAGGCAGAGGCAGGCGGATCTTTGTGAATTCAAGGCCAGCCTGGTCTACAGAGTGAATTCCAGGACAGCTGGGGCTACAGGGAGACCCTGTCTCGAAAAGACAAAAAAAAAAAAAAAAACTTGTGCCACCAGGCCTGAGAGGCCTTTGATAACCAGCTCTTCAGTAAATGGATGAAAAGTACAGGAGCCCAAACTCACAGCCCAGAGGCTTGAGCAGGGGCACATACAGACCATGGGAACAGTTGGTTCCTGAGCTGAGGCTCTGTTCAGCACTGTCCCGTGATTCAGCCCACCTGAAACTCACTGTCAGAAGCTTCCCCTTAAATGTAGAAATTCTTCTTGGCCCCTCTGAGAGTCTATGGAGAGCATTCCTAGTACCTCTCCCACTGACCGCAGGAGCAGCCACTGCCAGGGTGTCATTAGGCAGGACATGAACCTCAATCTAGCCGGCCAAGTCTACACTCACAGTAGCCTGGACTGTAAAAGCCCCAATAGCATTAGATACCCCCATCACTGACCCACAGCCCAGGCCCTCCTTTAAAAGCCCAAGACGGTGCCCATGATTCGGTGGTGACTGTGCAGTTTCCACTGGGTTGTTTACTCGAAGGTCAGAGCATGTCATTGCTCTGGAAGCACTGGGTGGGAGGAGTAACACTTGGCTTAACTCCAGCCAGTAAATCCACAGCTACCATGCATGGCCTCCTCAGAAACCGGAGCCAGGCATCTGAGCCTGGGTATAGAAAACTGCATGTCCCACTCCACAGAGAGCTGGAGACGATTTCTTGATCTTTTATTAGCACTTTTGTCTTGGTTTTTCCTTTTGCCACAAAAACATAAGGGGATTTTCCAGTCTGAGGGCAAATATCTTCGCAAGATTACCAGGGAAAGCACACTGGACACCAGGACAACATGAGCTTATGATTAAAATGTCCCTTTCAGATGGAACTACGTAGCATTCAGATTAATCACATAATGCCTGGAACTGTATAATGAGTCTGCAATAATTCATTTCACAACAGATTCTTAGAGTCAATTCAATAAATATTAGCTGTAAGCAAAGTATTATGGTAGAAAAGGAATGTTTAATCAAAAACTGGTGTTTTCAAGTTTATGCTCTAAGGATAAGCCAGGTGTGGTAATGGACACCTGCTACCCAAGCACAGAGGCTGAGGCAGGAGGATCACCAGTTTGAGGCCAGCCTAGGCTTTATAGGAGGATGGAAGGAGAAGGGACTAATGTCCAAGTAATGGAAGGCAGATTGTATTAACATAACAGAGGAAGGAACAAGCTACCATTGAGAACTCCAAGCAAGGAGAAGTGACATCAGGAAATATTAAAGGCTGGAGGGGACTTAGAGCACAGGTGAGACAGAGCACGAAGGAACAGAAAATAAGCCCTGAGTGTTAGGCAAGCTTAGGAACTTCAAGGTAGAACCAGACTGAGCTCTGAAGTCACTTTGGCTCCCACATTTGAAGGATGTATTTGTTTAATTATCATTTCAGCTTTGCCAGAGGTCCTGTAACAAAGCATACAAACTAGGTTTCAATGACGGAGATGTATTATCTCTCAGTTCCAACGACTGCCTGTGTGCATGTCTGTGACCAATTTATCCCTCTCTGAGAACACCTGTCTACCTGTGTGCACGTCTGACCAATTTATCCCTCTCTGAGAACACCTGTCTACCTGTGTGCACGTCTGACCAATTTATCCCTCTCTGAGAACACCTGTCTACCTGTGTGCGTATCTGTGACCAATTTATCCCTCTCTGAGAACACCTGTCTACCTGTGTGCATGTCTGTGACCAGTTTATCCCTCTCTGAGAACACCTGTCTACCTGTGTGCACGTCTGACCAATTTATCCCTCTCTGAGAACACCTGTCTACCTGTGTGCGTGTCTGACCAATTTATCCCTCTCTGAGAACACCTGTCTACTTGTGTGCATGTCTGACCAATTTATCCCTCTCTGAGAACACCTGTCTAGGTCCTACTGAAATGACTTCATTTTATTCCTGTAAAGATTATCACCAAATAAGGTTACAGACATCCTGAGGCACCTCTGAGGGTTAGAACCTGAACAATTCTCTACGAGAAGACAAAACTCAACTTCAAGCTGTTAAACACAGAGAAAGCGATAGGGAGAAGGACAGGAGTGTGATGGATCGGTACTCTACGGCATAATGAGGGAGAGGGAGGAGGGAGGCGAAGAGGCGAGGGCTGAGGCCTGAGGGCGAGGGGAGGGGAGGAGTTGGCTTGAGACATATCATACAGGTAATTAAATAGTGCTTAAACAAATTCTTCTCTCTCAGCGCAGCCAAAGCTAACCCAGGTGAGCCCAGGCTCACCTCAAACTCATGGCAATTCTTCATCAGCCTCCCAAGTGCTGGTGTTACAGGTATGAGCCACCATGCCAAGTTGTGCCTTTTAAAAAAGCAATACTGGGGCTGGAGAGATAGCCTAGCAGTTAAGAGCACCGACTGCTCTTGCACAGGACCCAGGTTCGATCCCCAGCCCCACATGGTGGCTAAGAACCATCTGTAACTCCAGTTTCAGGGGAATCCTATACCCTCTTCAGACCTCCGCAGCATTGCACAACACGGGTGCATAAACCTACATGCAGACAGTACACTCATACACATACAAAAATAAATAAATAAAAAATAAAAAAATAAAAAGGAATACTGAGCTGGAGAGATGGCTCAGCAGTTAAGAACACTGGCTGCTCTTGCAAAGGACCTGGGTTCAGTTCCCAGAACCTACATGATGTTCATCATCATCTCTAACTCCCAGTTCCAGGGGGACTCAACACCCTCTTCTGGCCTCCATGGACATCAGACATGCATGTGGTATGCTTACATATATACAGGCAAAACACTCATGGACATAAAACAATTTTTATCTTAAAGTAATGTCAAGAGGCTGAAACCCTATTGTTTATCCTAGAATCAGGTCATGGAAGAGAAAAAGATAAAAGGATAGTTCTAGCTCGGTAGCTCCTCCTATAACTTATGCTTCTGTAGTCTGCCTTGAGACCATGTTCCTTGCTCAAGGTCTCTTGGTTCGTACTAGGCACACCGTCTACAGAGTGACTTCTCACACTTCATCTTACCTCATCTTCAAAACAACTCTGGAAGGTAGACAAGGTGGGTGTTCCATTACCAACACATGAATAAGCTCGTGGAGTCCTGGGTTCAGTTAGAGTCTTAGGAATCCCATCCCAGGTCAATGGAAACATGGTAATAAAACCTAGTGTTCTGAATTATAGCAGGGCCTTCATTCCATCATGATTTATCAGACAAAACAATGAAGAAGGACCACTTTTCACTGCTCTTTGTGTATGAAAATGGATGTCAACTGCAGCTAGCTACCGCAGGCCTGCTGAGTAAAAACTCAGTCACCCTGGTAAGATTATCTGTGAAATCAGGGTAGAGGCAGGACCAGAGCTGTAACTACAGGTGGAGTCGCCATGGGACTGATGGGACAGAACACACTGTCCACTGCGTTCAAGGCCACCTTCATGTTTAACCACAACATAGTTCATCTTTTGTAGGGTGAGTAACTGGAGACTCTTATTTCTTCTGAAAGCACTAGTCTTGGACAAAAGGTAAAATAGTCTCAAATTGTATTCATTTTTTTTTAATTAACTTATCAACAGATGTTAATCATGTAATTTTTAGGTGATACTCATCAAGAATATTGTTTATGCCCTTCTGGAAGGTTTAAGACATATTCTAAGTGAATTCAGCAGGAAAAGTCATTGCTGTTGATATGATTAAGTGGCTCTCCCAGCACTGCCCCTTTATTAAAGACAGTATAGATTTTCACTAATTTTCATTTTAGTTGCATTTTAAATGTTAATATCCATTAATATTACCATTCATTGAGAAAAACCTTACACCAGGCTCAACAGTTGCCAAACTCGCATCACCCGAGTTACAGAACACAGCAGAAAATCCACTAGATGTTGTTTACACATACTGAGATTTGAATCCAGGTCTTTCTCACCCTATGGTACTCCAGAGTGGTTTTGGGAGGATTCATATACAGTCACTTGATAAGGAATATCCAAAGAATATGAGGTAATTTAATGCCAAATATAAAAATAACCTGATTTTAAAGATGAGGAAAAGTCCAAAATAGATACTTCTCAAGGGAGGAAATTCAAATGACTAACTGGTATATTAAATGGCACTCAAGGTCTCTAGTCATCAGTGAAAAGGAAATCAAGACTACAAAGAAGTACCACCTCCCCACCTGTTAGGTGGTCATCAAAAAGTGTTGGAAGTATGGAAGGAAGGACCCTTGAACACTACTGATGGGAATGTAAATTGGTCTATTAATACTACTATTATTACCACCACCACCACCACCACCACTACCCTGAGGACAACTGCAGTGCTAGTACTTGAAACAGGCCCATGCATGCTAGGCAAGTGCTCTCTCACTGAGCTACAGACCAACCATGATTTCCTCACTACTAAAAAGAACATGGCAGCTCTTGAAAAACTTAAAATAGGGGAAGAGATGTCTCAGAAGATAAGAGCACTTGCTGCTCTGGTAGAGGACCCAGTTCAGCTCCCAGCATCCAAGTAACAGCTCACAGCCATCTGTAACTTCAGCTCTAAGGGAGCTGATACCCTCTTCTGGCCTCTGCAGACACTACACATACATGGTGCACTTACATGCACCAAAATCATACATATAAAATAAAAATCTTTTTTTAAAAATGAAAATTATATCTAGATATATGCGCACAGTTGTCAGAATCGGGTTAAGGATATCTGCACTCCTATGCTTACCACAGCAGTACTCACAAACACCAAGATAGGGAAACAGACCAAATGTCCTTTAACAGGTAAGTGAATAAAGAAAAAAAGGAGAAAAATGTGTATTATTCAGTCATTAAAAAAGGTTAATTCTGGAGATGGCTCAGCAGTTAAGAGATGTACTTTGCTTGCAGAGGACTCTAGTCTGGTTCCCAGCACCTACATCAGGCAGCCCACAACCACCTGTAACTCTAGGGGACCCAACACTCTCTCTGGCTTCCACAGGCACTGTACTCAGGTGTACAAACCCCCAAATACACAAACATAAACAAACATCAAAACACAAAGCTGTGTGTTGATCAAAACATCAAAACACCCCAAATATAGGCTTCAGGAAGTTTCTAGGAAAGAACAAGAGACTCAACTCGTCACTAATTATTATCCTAGGCATAATACTTCTTTGATTCTCCACAGCAAACCAATGAGAGGAAAAAAGAACGCTTAGAAACTTGCCCGAGAAGTCACAGAACTACCAAATGAAAACTCCGCCACTCTAAACAAAGTCTCCCAAGACCCTATGCTGGGCACAAACTTGCTAAGATACCATTTTCTATGGGGTGTTTATATATTTTCACTCAGTTCAACTCAATGACAATGAAAGTGAAGACACTTACGCCTAGACAGCATACTAACGAGAAAGGCAAGCACTCCAAAGATAATGGTGAGATGTGCAGACACAGGCAGTATGGAGACCCTCCAGATAGAAAGGGGAGCATACCAAAAGCCTGGGAGAAAAAGGGGGTAGACAGGATTTTCTTAAGTCATTGGCCTCTTTTAAATTTATGTATTATTTGTATTTTATGCGTATGAGTATATTGCCTGGACGTGTGTTATTACACCCATGTCATGCAATACCTATGAAGGTCAGGAGAGAGAGGTCATCATGTACCCCTTGTAACTATAGTTACAGATAGTTGTCAGCCACCATGTGGATGCTAGGAACTGAACCCAGGTCCTCTGCAAGAGCAGCCAGTGTTCTTAACCTCTGAGCCATCTCTCCAGCCCCAATGGCCTCTTGACTAAAAATCCGCTCTCTTCTTTTCCTGGCTACCCAGCTCAGTACACCTCATATGGAAGAATCTGACTGGCTGGGAGGCAATGTAGGCAGGATCTGTGCAAGTGACCTTCAAAAACACTCTAATGTGGTTAGGATCCCAGTGCCCACACCTACTGCTATGACCCTGGCATGTTACTTCATCACTGAGGACCTGCTCACCATTTTGGTAGGACAGTGATAGTTCACAGAAATGTGGTGACATGATGAAATGTGAAGTTCAAGGTGCTTGATGGATCCAGCCACTGTCATTTATGGAATTGGATTTAACCTTGGCAGACCTAAAATAATTTCCACAAGTGTTAAAATCACCTGTTCTTCAGCTGCACAAGAAATAAGAACAATTGACAAGTGGGACCTCATTAAACTCAAAAGTTTCTGTACAGCGAAAGAAACAAAGTAATGAAGAGAAAATCCACAGAGTGGATTTCACTTTACCAGTGAGTGATACATCTAACAGAGGTTTAATATCCAGAGTATATAAATTACTCAAAAATGACCCTATCAAAAGATGGAATAAAGAGCTGAACAGAGACTTCACAAATGAAGAAGAAAAGGTGGCTTTGAAAGTTTCCAGCCGGGCATGGTGGCACACGCCTTTAATCCTAGCACTTGGGAGGCAGAGACAGGCGAATCACTGAGAGTTCAAGGCCAGCCTGGTCTACAGAGTGAGTTCCAGGACAGTCAGATCTACAGGGAGACCCTGTCTCAAAAAGACTGAAAAAAAAGAAAAGCTCAATTAAAAAAAAAAAAAAAAACTAAAAAATAAAAAAAAAAAGTGGCGAGAAATGAGAAAAAAAAATCACATTAAAAAATTAAAATAATCACCTGCTCTTACTGAATAGCTGATATGAAAATTCTATGAAAGTTAAGCCAGACATGGTGGCACATACCTATAATTCCAGCTGAGGCAGGAAGATGGGGAGCTATAAGGCCAACCACGTCTACATAACCAGACCTTGTTACAGAAAACAAAATTCTAGGGAAGTCGAGTTGTTTTGTGTAGAAACCAAGGACTGAACATACTCAATTCTCCTTTGTGCCCACGTGCATTCTCTGAGAGGTTATCAAGAACTCATAAACCTTGTTTTATAACCTTTGACTGACAGTTTCAAGGAGTGGATGCCCTGTAATCTTGGCCTACACTTTGAGGTTCTGTCTTGAAATGTTATTCCTATGGTGTTAGCTTTATACAGAATTCCTTCCTATATAATCCAACCAGCCGCCTCAGTGGGAAAGCTAGTCCTGTTGCTGCTATAACTTCAACTTGATTAATTCTAGTTGTAGGAAACACCAACTTGTTCATGTGTGCAGTATAAAGTTGCATATTTAGCCAGGAGTGGTGGTGCACAACTTTAATCCTAGCACTCAGGAGGTAGAGGCAGGTGGATCTTTATGAGTTCAAGGCCTGCCTGGTCTACAGAGTGAGTTCCGGGACAGCTGGGGCTACAGCGAGACCCTGTCTTGAAAAGACCAAAAAAAAAAAAAAAAGCTGCATATTTATTGCTAGATTTTCCCCCTAAGTTAAAATAGTACAGAGATATAAATTATCAACAAAGCATACCTAGTCCTCCACGTTAATTGTACATGATTTGAAATTGATAGGAATATAAGCCAATGGGAAAATGTGTGGTTTCCATCTAAACACCTGGCTTACTTGAAGTTGGTTACTTCACTGGTCACTGAAGAGTAAACACATAAGAGCACGACCATTGTGAAGAAGCACTTACTCTACCAGTATCACAGCTCACTACAGACCAGCTCAGGTTCCTGGAAAGCATCACTGGCTTTGGGTCAAGCTGTCCCACTGGGCTTCCTGTGTGCCAGAGACACTTTCACTGGTAGAGCACCAACTGTTGAATTCTAGTTTCCAAGAGAAAAATAAGAGCCATGCCCTAGATCACCATCTCTTTACATTTAGGCTACCCCCTCTTAACACTCTGACCCTCCAGAGCTACGCCCTGGATCACCATCCCTTTACACTTAGGCTACCCCCTCTTACCACTCTGACCCTCCAGAGCCACACCCTGGATCACCATCCCTTTACACTTGGGCTACCCCCTCTTAACACTCTGACCCTCCAGAGCTACGCCCTGGATCACCATCCCTTTACACTTAGGCTACCCCCTCTTAACACTCTGACCCTCCAGAGCTACGCCCTGGATCACCATCCCTTTACACTTAGGCTACCCCCTCTTAATGCTCTGACCCTCTAGAGCCACGCCCTGGATCACCATCCCTTTACACTTAGGCTACCCCCTCTTACCGCTCTGACCCTCCAGAGCCACGCCCTGGATCACCATCCCTTTACACTTAGGCTACCCCCTCTTACCGCTCTGACCCTCCAGAGCCACGCCCTGGATCACCATCCCTTTACACTTAGGCTACCCCCTCTTAACGCTCTGACCCTCCAGAGCCACGCCCTGGATCACCATCCCTTTACACTTAGGCTACCCCCTCTTAACGCTCTGACCCTCCAGAGCCACGCCCTGGATCACCATCCCTTTACACTTAGGCTACCCCCTCTTACCGCTCTGACCCTCCAGAGCCACGCCCTAGATCACCATCCCTTTACACTTAGGCTACCCCCTCTTAATGCTCTGACCCTCCAGAATCAAGGTTCCCTCTTTGCAGAAGGTCATTCAGCCTCACCTGCTCTGTCTTAATACCAACAAAAAAAGGATGAATCTATGTGTAAATTTCTCTCTACAATTCCTCAACAGAACTCTTCACTAATATTTACCTTTGAGGTGGTAAATGTCACATGGGTCAATTAGAATCTAAAAGAATATACTTTTCATTATGAGCACCACAAATTTTATTTTATTACAAAACAGTCAAAGACAAGTTATCTGTTACAGAGCTGTATTCCCACATTAAGGAAACTTTTTTCTTCTGTTTAAAGAATCATTCCTTTAAAAACAGTCCATGTAATACCCAAATAAAGAAAAATATAGGTATATACATTTACAAAGAGCAAGGCAGTGAGATTTTTTTTTTAGGTATAACGGACAGTAAAAGTACTAAAAAATACAAAAATGAGAGGCTAGGGAGATAGCTCACTTAGGAGATACCCCACACAGACATGAGTTCAAACCCAGCACCCACTTTAAAAAGTTGGGCATAGGGCTGGCAAGATGTCTCAGTGGGTAAGGCACTTGCCACCAGCCCCAGACCCTGAGCTGGATCCCCAGGACCCACATGGCAGAGGAGAGAACTGACTGTTCATTGTCCTCTAACTCATGAGCATCTTCACACATGCACACGTCCACACACAAATCTATGTAATCTTTTTTTCTTTTTTTTTTTTGTATTTTTTGAGACAGGGTCTCCCTGTAGTCCCAGCTGGCCTGGAGTTGACTCTGTAGACCAGGCTGGCCTCGAACTCACAGAGATCCACCTGCCTCTGCCTCCCGAGTACTGAGATTAAAGGCGTGCGCCACCATGCCCAGCATAATCTTTCGATTAAAAAAGAAAAGCCAAGCATGTTGGCACACACGTGTAATCCCAGAGCTGAGGAGGCAGAGACAAGAGGGCACCGGACTCACTGACCAGCCCCCCACCTGAATAGGCAAGCTCTAGGTCCTAGTGAGAGAGCCTGTCTCAAAAAAACAAAGTGCTGCACCCTTAATCCCAGCACTCCGGAGGCAGAGCCAGGCGGATCTCTGTGATTTCAAGGCCAGACTGGTCTACAGAGCGAGCTCCAGGCCAGCTGGGACTAAAGGCAGACCCTGTCTCAAAAAGACCAAAGAAAAAAAAAAAAGTGATGGTTCCTGAGTGACAACACTTAAAGCCGACCTCTTAGCCCCCACATGTGCAGGGACACATGTCCACACACAAACAAAAGCATACACATATACACAAATACAAAAATAATCATATAAACAATCTTCTTAAAATACCAAATAAATACATCAATAACTACTCAGTGACTACATTGTAGCTACCACTGTGAAATAACTTAATATATAGCATCAGACTCCTGGCTTTACAATACTGTATTTTTTCACCAATTTCTTCATCCTTTTAATTTTCTTCTTTAAGATTTGATGATCTTGTTTTGAAATATACCGAAAATATCTACAACCTAAAAAATAAATAAATAAATGAGAAGTTTTGATATTTTCAAACTTTTAAGTACAGTCTTACACTTTAAATTTTTTGCTCAGTTCTAACACACTGATGAAAATAGACTCGTCTGCATTACCTACATCAAGGTGGCCTAGGCATACTGGAAAAGCTGTCACCAATGAAAATCGAGGGCACCTACAGAAGACGTGTCTGACCCATCATAAGCATACACTTCAGTGTTTCCAACTCTTCCACTAAATCCTAGACATGGCAATATGCATATAATATATATTCATAAATTAAATAAATGAGTCTTCTCCAAAACAAATTACCATAGCTTCCCTTTCAATGCTAAATTATATATCAGCCACAGTGGCATCTATCATACTGACAACATTCTCTGTAGAAAATTATGAAGTAGAGGCTTAGAATAAGCACATCATAGGTTAGAAGCCATCAAACATGATTCAGTTTAGTTTTCTAGCAGCAGCAGCTGAAGATCAAGCTCTGACAAAGCTGCCTAGCACCCTGAGAAGCTCTACCTGTGTTCAGTCTCACAATGCCGAGATGGACACTTGTTAAGTGTTTCAGAGAAACCAATTTCTGTAAGAAAAATGTAAATGACAAGATTTTATGTCTGTCTATCTCTATCTGTCTGCCTGTCTATCTATCTAGCTAGCTATCTATACTCACAGGTATACACACAGGGTGGGGGACTAATCCAGGGCTTTGCATCTATCTATCTATCTGTCTGTCTGTCTGTCTGTCTGTCTGTCTGTCTGTCTATCTGTCTATCTATCTGTCTATCTATCTGTCTGTCTATCTGTCTATCTATCTGTCTATCTGTCTGTCTATCTGTCTGTCTGTCTATCTATCTGTCTGTCTATCTGTCTATCTATCTATCTATCTATCTATCTATCTATCTATCTATCTATCTGTACTTACAGGCATATACACCAGGCAGGGACTAATCCAGGGCTTTGTCTGTCTATCTGTCTGTCTATCTATCTATCTATCTATCTATCTATCTATCTATACTTACAGGTATACACACCAGGTAGGGACTAATCCAGAGCTTTGTCTGTCTATCTGTCTATCTATCTATCTATCTATCTATCTATCTATCTATCTATCTATACTTACAGGTATACACACCAGGCAGGGACTAATCCAGGGCTTTGCATCTATCTATCTATCTATCTATCTATCTATCTATCTATCTATCTATTATCTGTACTTACAGGTTACACACCAGGCAGGGACTAATCCAGGGCTTGCATCTATCTATCTTCTATCTATTATCTCTCTTCTATCTATCATTATCTATCTATGTACTTACAGGTATACACACCAGGCAGGGACTAATCCAGGGCTTTGCATCTACTATCTATCTATCTATTATCTATCTATCTATCTATTCTATACTTACAGCTACACCCAGGCAGGGACTAATCAGGCGCATCTTACTATCTATCTATCATCTTCATCTACTTTACTATCATCATCTCATCTGTTACTTACAGGCATACCACAGGCAGGACTATCCAGGGCTTTGCACATGCTAGGCAAGCTCTCTACCACTGAGCTCTATCTTCCAGCTATTTTTACTTTTTATTTTGAGAAAGAGTCCTACCGAGTTGTCCAGGCTGGCCTTGAACTTGCTGTGTGACCCAGGCAAGCTTTGAATTTATAACCCTCCTGGTTTCAACCTCCCAAATAGCTGGGATTGCAGTGTTACCAAGGCCTACCTTTATTAATATTGAATAAATAGATAAATCACATGGAAAATTAATTTCACTATACTCTTACACATACCTATGTTTTCTGAAAAACTGCTACAGTATATACAATACCTTAGTAACTGTTTTATCACTGAAAATAGCATACTGTAAGTTGATAATATTTTTGTTAGCTTGGAAGCTGTGGTATCTGTGGTGTAACTAAAGTAAGTTTTGATGTTTCCTTTTTTCAACACAGACTCTGGCTATGTTCCCAGGCTTGTCTATAACTCTAACTCGTGGGCTCAAATGATCCTTGTGCAACAGCCTCCTCAGTAGCTGGGTATGCTAATTTGTATTTGTAAAAATACCACACTACTGTGCCGGGCGTGGTGGCGCATGCCTTTAATCCTAGCACTTGGGAGGCAGAGGCAGGCGGATCTTTGTGAGTTCAAGGCCAGCTGGTCTACAGAGTGAGTTCCGGACAGTCTGGGAACACGGGAGAGCCCATTGTCTCAAAAAAAAAAAAAAAAAAAAAAAATACCACACTACTTTAGCAGAAATGAAATATCATACAGCCAAACTTCTGCTTTTGCCTATACAGACATCTGGAAAGAATTAAATCCTATCTAACACAAACCAAAGCAACAAAACACTGAATTAACAACAAGAGAGCTGAAGTTGCCAGACAAATAGGTTACTAAATTCTGAAGGGGAAAGCCCTCCAAGGAGAAGGCCGCCTGGCTTGCTTTTCACAGCATGGGGCAAGGGACAGCTATCCCACCCCACTCTAAGCATGAAGCAGAAGCAGACCAGGACCAGAACGGAAGCCCAGGAAGCACAGATGGCAACCACAATAGCAAACCCCAAGCAGAAGTAAGCTGAAGGGCCTGTTGAGCAGCACCTGCCACTGGCGGCCACTGAAGCCTTGTTGCTTCTGGACACGTGGCAGCAGCTATTTCAGTGCAGCCTGCCTTCTAGTAGTTCAGGGTACAAAGCAGGCAAGAGTTTCATTGGCCCAAAGACCCCATAATAAAAGATCAATTGCCCTTTTCTTTTTGAACCTGTTAAAGGAGGTGCACCTCCCTCTTTCCTCTCTTCCTCTTCCCCACATATACATAAAAAATCTTAGGGGAAAAGGTGCTTCTTCCTTAGGGACAGGTGAATGATAATAACACAGAGCTACTAAAGAACAGTGTGGTTCAAGTCTGTACTGTGCAGCTCAAATCTCTAAATAACACAAGTCAGAACATGGATATCAAATACAGAACCCAGGATCGTGTATAAGCCCATGACCTCCTCCCAACTTAGGGCTCACTCCACTCTGGTTACTTCTCAAGCATCTAGAATCCTTAAGCATCATACTAAACAAGCTTTAAGACAAATGGTCCTCATTTCTAATATCAGAATCAGTCAAAAGCTATGTCAAGATACACAGAAAACAAAACCACATACCTTTTCCTAGCAGAATTCCAGCTACAAAAGCTTTCTCATAAGCCAAAGAAGCGTCCTCCTTCCAGTCACTCCGTGCCCAGAAGAGGCTGAAGTGGAAGGCTGGCCACCAGTTTCTCCTAGAGTCCCACTCTTTCTGAACCCATGCAAGATGACTTCTGGGAAAGAAAAATGGAAAAGGGAAGGTCAAAGACGGACAAATCTGAGGTCAGAGCCAGTGTCAAGGAGACATATATATACTGCTTATAAGAACTATGATTATTCTGAACCTGGCTTAAGAAACTTGGGAAATACGTGTTCCATGAACTCAGCTATTCAATGTTTGAGCAACACACCTCCACTTACTGAATATCTCCTCAATGATAAGTACCAAGAAGAACTGAATGAATGGAGGCAAAATAGCTAAATCATACTGAACTCATCAAAAAAATGTGGTCTGGAAAGTTTAGCTACATCACCCCAAGAGCCTTTAAGACACAAGTAGAGTGCTTTGCAGCTCCGTTCTCTGGATATCAGCAGCAGGACTGCCAGGAGCCATTAGCTTTCCTCTTAGACGGACTTCACGGGAATTTGAATAGAATTAGGAAAAAAACATACATACAACTAAAAGATGCCAATGAAAGGTCAGACAAGAAGCCTGAAGAAGCTTGGGAAAACCATTTAAAAAGAAATGATTTTATCATAGTAGAAATATTTCATGACCTTCTCAAATCAACTTTAGTGTGTCCTGAGTGTGCTAAGATTTCAGTAACATTTGACCCTATTTTTTACTTGATACTTCCATTGCCCGTGAAAAAAGAACGTAGCTTGGAAGTTTATTTAGTTAGGATGGATCCACTTACTAAACCTATGCAGGTAAATAATGATTCGTTGCATTTTATTATTTATAGTTAAACATTAGTGATGAGATTATTATAAAAAATATTGGATTCCCTAGCACAATTGAGTAATAAAGTTTGTTCATGTAAGAGATTTTATAAGCTGAATACTTTGGAAATTAGTATACCTTTTAGAATCTTTAAAAAACTGAAATTTGTCATAGAAAAAATTCTCCCCAGGTTTTTCTTACATCAGAGAAAACTGAAATCTTTAGTTTTACAATATTGGAATGAGCCAGGCGTGGTAGCACACACCTTTAATCCTAGCACTTGGGAGGCAGAGGCAGGCGGATCCTTGTGAGTTCAAGGCCAGACTGGTCTACAGAGTGAGTTCCAGGACTGCTGGGGCTACAGGGAGACCCGTCTAAAAAAGACAATAATATATAATATATATATATATTTATATATTTATAATAGATAGACATATATATATATATGTATTGGAAAATATTAGCTTACACAACGAGTTACCAGTGGTTACAGTCTCAATTTTTCTAGTCTTAGACCGTTTTTTTAAGATGTTACTTAGCCATTTTTTTCTAAGTCACTTTTAGAAGTAAAGCTAATGCTGTGTTTTATAATTCATGATGTGCTAATATATTTAAATATTTGTAATTTTAAGTATTTGAATAATTTAGAAGAGAAATAAAAATTTAGTTAGAACCAGGCATGGTAGTGCACACCTTTAATCCTAGCACTCAGGAGGCAGAGGCAGGCAGATCTCTGTGAGTTCAAAGCCAGCCTGGTCTATAGAGTGAGTTCCAGGACAGCTGGGGCTGAAGGGAGACCCTGTCTCAAAAAAGACCAAAAAATAAAAAAGATTGTTTTAAATTTTAGGTTAGGATTCTACCCAAATATCTCAAATTCATTTGTTACAAAAGTCATAGAAATGAAATCTATATGAAAGGTATCCTTCGAATGGAATTGTCTTACTGGAAAGTGCTGAGGTTTACTCTTGATAAGAACAAAGTCTGTGTTCCTAAAAATAAAAGGTGGTTCACCCAAAGTAATTAAAGAATTTGTTGAGATAAACCATGGACTGAGTCTGCACTTCAGTGATTGTTACTGCTGCCGCTGCTACTGCTGCTGCTGCTGCTGCTGCTGCTGCTTTATGTATTTCTTTCATGAACTCATTGAGCCAACTACTTGCCCTTATCTATGAACAGGGCCAATAAAAAGACCTGCTTTACTTTGGAAAAAAATTACATGCTACCAAAAAAAAAAAATTACTCCATCAATTCAGACATCTTTAGTACACAAACAACATGACTGTGACAGCTGAACAACACAGGCTAAGTATTCATCCACAATCTGAGTAAATATGTATTTAGCACCTCTGAAGGACCTGACAATAGAACTTCTAGAGATTCAAACTGTGAACAGTACATTTCTTGGCCTTCAAGAACGATTTAGTTTAGTAGGGGTTTAACAGAAGTTCAGATTTGTAAGGTGAGTTACAGGGACTGTGACAACATGGCACACTGTCATGGTCTCAACATGTGTTCTTCACAGAACCTGGTACTAAAGCAGTGACTGTTATAACGACAGTAAGGTGAGGCACTGGGAACCAGGACATGAGCAGCTCAGCTACAAACTGGAATGGTGTCCTCCTAAAAACAGCCCCAGAGAGCGGTCCTGCTGACTTCTACCACCCACGTGAGGACACAGCAGGAGGGACCAGGAACCAGGCCTTCAATCAGATACCAAATCTGTTGGCATTTGGCCTTGAACTTCCCAGCTGGAGAGAACTTTTAAAGAAAACTCTGCTATGAAAAAGCCAGCTAGTGTGACACTCTTCTGCCACCAGGATCAGTTCAGTAGCCCAAAGCAAGTTTTGGCAGATACTGGATTTCCTAACCCAACAAAATGGATATAATACTCAAATGAAACAATTTTTAGATATTCTTTCTTCTCACATACAAAATAGAAATGATCAGAGCCACTCTTTTTTTTTTCTTTTACTAACAGCATGTACCAGAGATGCAGCTTTAGTGGGTATTTTGCTAACTCTAGTGGGTATTTTGCTAACATAAAATATAGCATAGAAGTTTCGAGTGTTAAGCTTGATTTTATATTTTCCAATGTCTGATGTATGTAGGAAAAAAAAACAGCTGAAGACCCTATAAGGAAATTCAAAAGCATAAATAAAAACTTAATAACTGACAGGCATCAGCTACAGCACGGTGTTACTTAGGATGAAGCAGTAGTAAACACCATGTTCCTCACTTACTCCATCAGTGTCACCTTCAGATACTTCGCCAAGTACTTCCAGGCAGTTATGTTCTTAGTGCACCCAGCATAATCCAAGATTCCAAATAACACGCCCAAACCCAGTTTCTGGTGCTCTTCTTTCTCTGCAATGGTCACAGCAATCCAAGTTTACAGAAGGCACTCAAGAAGTGCACAAAGCTAGCCTGGTGTTATTTGGGAGGCAGAGGCAGGCAGATCTCTGGGAGGCCAGCCTGTGTCTTCAGGAGACCCTGTCTCAAAATAACAACAACAAAAAGAAAAGTATACACAGAGCCAAAGAAATACAAAAAGTTAATAAAGCATTACTGAAATGTAAGCCTTCTAGTTGGCTGGCTGTTTAAAACAACTCCTTGTGCTCATTGTCCTGAAAAGCTGATGGTCACTGAGGTCAAGACAGTGAGCTGTCTGCGTGGTTTGCACTCTTCTATCCATGTAAAGCTGAGAACCTTAAAGCATCTGCTACACTCCCTTCTCAAAAGAGAGGGATCTGCAGTCTTTGTAGTAAGCTGACTTCCTTATAAGAAGTACAATCATCTACAGTGAGCTGAAGCCCTCCAAGAACCAAAAGGAAGTGTGTCATATAAATGAAAGGCATGTTTCTCTTTCTAACTACGGCCCAATGTTCTGAATTAGGACCAGACAAACGCTGTTCTGTAAAGGATCAAGCAGTAAACACTTTAAGTTTATGAGCTACATAGCCTCTCTAGCACAACTATAGGCTCTGAAACCATTAAGCAAATCCAACCACAGACAATGCACAAGTTAATGGAGTACAACTGAATTTTACTTGTGAAAACAGGTGATGGGGAGATTTGGCCCCTAGGTGATAAATGGCTGATCCTTCATCTACAGTCTTATGTGCAAAGTAATATAAAACAAAAATCACTAACCTGATTTTCTAAGTAACATATGAAATTCTAACATTAATTTGTGGGATGGTACAATCTCGTGTAAAATCTGAAAGGAAAAATAATCTTGTTAACTTCTCAAATTTCAACTTACTTTCACATAAAGTTCTTACTGGCTCTCAATAAATGAATCAAGGTTTTAAGACCTACTTTGCTTTTATCCATTTTCAAGCTATTAAGAAAACAAATGTCCAGGGCTGGGGGCTGGCTCTGTGGTAAAATCCTTGCTATGCAAACTGAGGACCTAAGTTTGGAGCCCCAGCACGACATTAAAAGTCAGGTGTAGGGCTGGAGAGATGGCTCAGCACTTCAGAGCAAGGACCCTGGTTTGATTCCCAGCACCCACATGGTGGCTAACAACCATCTGTAACTCCAGTTCCAGGGAATCCAACGCCCTCTTCTTGCCTGTGAGGACACTGTGTGCACATGCTGCACTCACATGCACAGACACACATGCTGCACTCTTATGCACGGATGTCAAACACTCAAACACAT
>VZQC01009322.1:95009-130784 GCA_009823505.1 Rhizomys pruinosus
TAAAGAAAAAAATTAAAGAAAAAAAAAAAAAAAAAAAAGTAAAAAAAAAAAAAAAAGTGATAAAGCTAACCAATACTCCTCCACAGCAGACCACAGCATAAGAACTCTTACAGCAAAGGTCAACGTGTGGCCCCTTTTTTCTTTATATTTCCACTGAACCATCAGCATAAGAACGGTTTCTACAGGGAAATCCTTGCCAAAAGCAGGGTTCACTAAGGACTGCAAATGGAACACTACTGATCTCAGAGGCCTGCATAACTGCAGCCCTACAGGACTGTGTGACGATCACAGCCCCTTCCAGCTCATTCCCGTCTTTACACAGAAGTGTAGACTGACTCTCCTGCCAACACGAGGATCGCTTCAGCACTCGGATTTTCAGAGTGCAGTACCAGAGTCCCCCGTCCTTTTGCAATGACTCTCAAACAGTGGAACAGCACCATAAACCTTCTAAAAGCCATTATTTTCTTCAGCCCTTAAATTCAGGTTTTTGTCCATGCCCCCTCTATATGCAACAAAATCATTAGAGAACTTCCTGCTTTTATATTATGCTCAGTAAGAATCATGTTTAACTAAAAAACAAAGTGCTGGAGAGATGGTTCAGCAAGTCACAGTGCCTACTGCAAAGCCTGATGATCTGAGTTCAATTTCAGGGCCACATACGGTAGGAGAGAAAGCTGACAGGTTATCCTCTGACCTCCACAGATGTGCCATGTACACACACAAACACATAAATAAACAGGTAACTAAATGCGAATATTTAAAGGAATAATGTAGACCTGACAGTCTGTAGTCACACATTGTCATTATTTTACAGACATCTCATCACTGCAACCAAAAGCCTGAAGAAGCAACTGAAAAGAGGAAGGATTTCCTTTGCCTTACGGTTTAGGGGTTAGAATCCATCAAGGATTCTAATCCATCAAGGATCAGGGAGGGCACAGCAGAGAGCCTAAACCACAAGAGTATGCATCAAGCATGTATCACATATGCATACCAGGAAGCAGGCTGGAAGTAGCATGCGCTGCCCCCATGACCCACATCCTTTCACCAGGGCAATTAAGCAAGAAAATAATACCAAGAGATAATACTTCCAATAATATGGAAGTAAAGTGTCTGAACTTTTACTTCAGATGACAGGCTCTTATATGCAAAAAAAAACCTTTAAAAGTACATTAAAAACTTATTAGTACTAATAAAGCAATTAATCAAGGTTTTAGGGAATAAGATCACTACATAAAAATTAAATGTATACGCAGGGCTGGAAAGTATCTCATGGTACAGCGTCTGCCTAGGCCTTGTCTCCTAAAGGCTCTACAATCTCACAAAATAGCACTACCAGCTAGGGACCAAATACTGAAATACACAATCCTTTTTTAAAAAGATATGTTTTATTCCTTTTAAGTATGTGTGTGATTGGTATATAGGTCTGTACCAGTGAGTACAGGTACCCATAAAGGCTGGAAGAGAGTGCTGGATTCCTTTACCTGGAGTAACAGACAGCTGTGAGCCACCCAGTGTGGATGATGGGAATCAAACTCAGGTCCACTCCAAGAGAAGTACACACTCTTAACTGCTAAGCCATCTCTCCAGCCCCTCAAACACCTGAATCTTTGTGGGACATTTTACATTAAAGCCATAAGTTTATCCAGTGGTGAAACTAAGTAAGACTAACTTGTATAGCATGTTAACAAGCAGAAATTATGCACATCAAAAAGAATTGTTTTGTTTTTGTTTACAGTTTTTCTCTATTAGTCTTGTCCTGATCAATGATGATATTTTGTTTTGTTTTTTTGAGGCAGACTCTTATTATGCAGCCCAGGCTAGCCTTGAACTTACTACATATCTCAGGATGGTCTCAAACTTGCAGCAAGCCTTCTGCCTCAGCCTTCTGAGTACTGGGACTACAAATGTGTCACCATGCCCCACCTACTAATACAAGCTGAAAGTCTACTTACCTCTACATAGCTCTTCACGAAAGGATCCCAAACCCCAGGAACTTTAATCAATGCACAAATATTTGCAGATGTCTTGGAACTCTGGCTGAGCATATTTTGGGATTTTTCAGTATAAGCATAATCATCCTCATCTGATCAAAAACAAAAGATTTTTAAAACTCATTAAGTATTAAAGAGTTCTGTTAAATGAGTAATCAGAAAACCCATAAGCAAAGCTCAAGTCCTTATGGCTCCCTAGTGAATTTATCAAACATGAAAAGAACTGGCGGGGCTGGAGAGTGGTTAAGAGCACCAAATGCTCTTACAGAGGACCTGGGTTCAATTCCCAGCACCCACATGGCTGCTAAGAACCATCTTTAACTCCAGTTCTAGGGGAATCCAACACCCTCTTCTGACCTCCACAGCATTGCATGACACGGGTGCACCAACCTACATGCAGACAGTACACTCATACACATAAGAAGTTTAAAAAAAAAAAAAAAAAAAAAAGAACTGGCTCATGAATGCATCTCATGCCAAATTGAATGAGATATTAGCTGGAGATATGGCTTGGTGGTTAAGAGCAGTGACTGCTCTTGCAGAAGACCCATTCATTCCCCAGCACCAACATGTCAGCCAACAACCAACCATAACTCCAATTCCAGAAGGGTCAGATGCCCTCGTCTTCCACAAGCATAGCACACCAGCAAACAATTATACACTATCCCCAAGTAAAATCTAATCAAGGAATGCCAGGTTAGCTTAACAACTGAAAATAACTTAATACAGATAATAAAGATCTATCCTCTAAACCAAATCAGCCCATGGTCATCTGAATAGATGCAAGGAAAGTACATGACAAGGTTCAATAACCCTTCGAATTATAAAAACATTCACCAATCTAGGAATAAAAGAAACTATTCAATCTGATAAAGGCCATCTATAAAAAAAAACCATAGGGGGCTGGAGAGATGGCCTAGCAGTTAAGAGCGCCGACTGCTCTTGCAGAGGACCCGGGTTCGATCCCCAGCACCCACATGGCAGCTGAGAACCATCTATAACTCCAATTCCAGGAGAACTCCAGTTCCAGGGATATCTGACGCCCTCTTCTGACCTCCGAGGCACTGCACAACATGGGTGCACAAACCTACATGCAGACAATACATTCATATAAATTAATTAATTAATTAAAAAAACATAGGCTGTGGATGAGGGAGGGAGTATAAAGATAATTAAGATGTTTTGTATGAAATACACAAAAATTCAATATTAAAAAAATCCATAGCTAACAACAAGCTTAATGAAAATTGTATATTTTTTCCTAATGTCAGGAACAGACAAGGGTATCTTCTCTTACTACACTAGAGGTTTTCACCAAAGCTATTAAGAAAAAAACTACAAGAGACAACTACATGGAAATATAAGTAAAAGTCTCTCTATTTGCAAATGACATGATCTTGGATGCAGAAAACCCAAAAAGTGCATTAAAAACTAATTTGTACTAATAAACCAGTGCATCAAGGTTTCAGAGTCTACAATCACTACATAAAACTTAATTGTATATACAGTTTCTTAGTTGGTACAGAGCTTGTCTACCATGCACAAAGCCCTGGGTTTGAGCCCCAGCACCACGTAAAGCAGGCATGGTAGTACACATGCCATCCCAGTTCTTGGGAAGTGGAGGCAAGCAGATCAGGAATT
The DNA here is from genome assembly GCA_009823505.1 of Rhizomys pruinosus. Classification (NCBI taxonomy): domain Eukaryota; kingdom Metazoa; phylum Chordata; class Mammalia; order Rodentia; family Spalacidae; genus Rhizomys; species Rhizomys pruinosus. The sequence continues at coordinate 98,645 of VZQC01009322.1, forward strand.
CAAAGCCTTAATCCCTCATGACCCTTCCTTGCCCTTTACCCTGAATAAGGTACATGTGCAGTGTGCGTGTGTGTGTGTGTGTGTGTGTCTGTGTGTGTGTGTGTGTGTGTGTGAGAGAGAGAGAGAAAGAGAGAGAGATCTGCCATCATACCACCCCACAATGAGATGTTTTATACAAGTAAAACTGAATAAACTAGAGATACATTCAAACCAGTTCTAGGCCAGCTGGGTCTACAGGGAGACCCTGCCTCAAAAAGACCAAAAAAAAAAAAAAAATGTTGAACAAAACCATAGCCGGGCGTGGTGGCCACGCCTTTAATCCCAGCACTCAGGAGGCAGAGGCAGGCAGATCTTTGCGAGAGCAAAGCCAGCCTGGCCTTCAGAGTGAGTTCCAGGCCAGCTTGGGCTACAGGGAGACCCTGTCTCAAAAATACCAATAAATAAATTAAATAAATAAATAAATAACCATAAAGAAAACATAGAAAAAAACAGAATGAATCCAAATATAAACAACTCAGATGTATAGAAGCTGAATTATATCACTTACAGTAGCATACACCAGTAGGAAGAACACAAATAAGCAAGGTAGTGGTTATACAAATCTGGTACAGAGAGGTTTGCTTGAGACAGAGGGAGAGGAATTGAGAAATCACAGGTGGAGCCGGGCGTGGTGATGCACGCCTTTAATTCTAGCAGTTGGGAGGCAGAGGCAGGTGGATCTTTGTGAGTTCAAGGCCCATCTACTTTACAGAGAGAGTTCCAGGACAACTGGGGCTACAGGGAGACCCTGAGGGATAGGGAGGGAGCGAGGGAGGGAGGGAAGGAAGGGAGGGAAGAAGGGGGGGAGGGGGGAGGGGGAGTAAGGGAGGGGAGGGGAGGGGAGGGGAGGGAAAAGGGAAAAGGGAAGGGAAAAGGGAAGGGAAAAGGGAAGGGAAAAGGGAAGGGAAAAGGGAAGGGAAAAGGGAAGGGAAAAGGGAAGGGAAAAGGGAAAGGAAAAGGGAAGGGAAAAGGAAAAAGGACAGCAGGGCTACAGGGAGGCCCTGTCTCAAAAAGACCAAAAATTAGTTCATAGCAGTAAGGCTTTTGTTGTTTTTTTCTTTTTTTTTTTTTTTAAAAAAAAAGCAGGGTCATGTAATATACCCCAGCTTAGCCTCAAACTAACGATCAGCCTCAGCCTCCCAATGCTGGTAAAAGAACGCTCACAGGATGGCAATATGACCCAGGTCTTCAACAAATTTTTAGGGGAAAATTTTCCCAAATTAAATCAAGAGATACCTATATAAGTATTAGAAGCATACAGAACTCCAAGCAGACAGAACCAGAAAGGAAATTCTCCACACCATATCATAGTAAAAACACTAGATGCTCAAAGCAAAGAAAGGATATTGAGGGCTGCAAAGAAAAGCAAAAAGCTACCTGCAGAGGAAAACCTATCAGAAATGCAGCTGATTTCTCAATGCAGACAATGAAAGCCAGAAGAGCCTGGTCTAAAAATATTCCCAGTTCTAAAAGACTATAGATGCCGACCCAGAGTACTTTATCCAACAAAAATGTCTATTATAATTGAAGGAGAAAGGAAAATGTTCCATGATAAATAAGTTGAAAGAATTCCTCTACAATGAGCCATCCTTGCAGAGAATACTTCAAGAAATACAAAGAGCAGAGGGCAGGGACGACTATAACCAATCAACACCAGAAAACAAATACTACCACCACTATGGAAATAAAAACCTCGGATAAGAATGTACTAGAGCCGGGCGTGGTGGCACACACCTTTAATCCTAGCACTCGGGAGGCAGAGGCAGGAGGATCTTTGTGAGTTCAAGGCCAGCCTAGTCTACAGAGTGAGTTCCAGGACAGCTGGGGCTACAGGGAGACCCTGTCTCAAAAAGACAAAAAAAAAAAAAAGAATGTACTAGAAATCAAAGTGATTGGAAGCAATTTAATTCTTTTAACAATATATTTTTTTTTTTGAGACAGGGTCTCCCTATAGCCCCAGCTGGCCTAGAACTCACTCTGTAGACCAGGCTGGCCTTGAGCTCACAGAGATCCACCTGCCTCTGCCTCCTGAGTGCTAGGATTAAAGGCGTGTGCTACCACGCCTGGCTTAAAGATGGTTCTTAGCTGCTATGTGGGTGCTGGGAATCGAACCAGGGTCCTCTGCAAGAGCAGTTGGTGCTCTTAACTGCTGAGCCATCTCTCCCACCCCATCAACAATAATTTTAAATATCAATGGAATGTATTCTCCAATTAAGATATTCAGGGTCTCATGTACCACAGACTGGTCTTGAACTTGCCAAGCAGCTGAGGATGACTCCTGATCCTGCTGTCTCCCCAGTATCAGAATTTCAGGTGTGTGCCACACACTCAGTTTAGTGCTGCCAGAGATCAAACCTAGAACTGCACACATGCTAGATATGCGCTCCACCAAATGAGCCACATCCCCAGCTTTAGAAAGTGCAATCCAGATCTGACCATGAACACAATGTCCCTGCTCTGTTCCATGTGGATGAACTCGATGGAGGGATCACTGGAGTATTCCGAGATTCCTTCTGCCCTTCACCCTAAGACCAAAGTTAATTGATATTCACTCACCAAGCTCTGATAATTCCTTCCTCTTCTTAGACCAAGTATAATACTGTAAAAGCCCTCTGTAGGCCTGCACCAGGTTGATTAATACTTCCTGGGAAGATGACTTTTCACCATACCTCCATGTCTCTGCCTGACTTAGATTTCGGTCTGCATCCTCAAACATTCCATGATGTAAAAGATACAATGCGTGTTGTAAGGATATCTGCGTGAATAAGAAAAACCCACTGTCATCTAATCATTACAGATCTATTAGTCAGGAAATATATAATATATGCTACTAAATCCTTGAGAAGTCAGTAGTCAACTTTTTGTCTATTCAGTAAATCAAAAAAACTGTGCACTAGAACCTTTGTATAACAAATGGAAATATAGAGCTGGGCATGGTGGCACACCCCTTTGATCTCAGCACTCAGGAGGCCAAGCCAGGTGGATCTCTGTGAGATCAAGGCCAGCCTGGTCTACATAGTGAGTTCCAGCTGAGGCTACAGGGAGACCCTGTCTCAAAAGACAAAAACAGAAAACCATAGGCAGGAGTATAGCTGACACTTGGTCACATACATTTTCAATCAAAGCAGAAGACACAGGAAACACCACTACGTAAATAAAAGCAAATCATATAAAAAGAAGACCAACCATGTGGCAGAGTGAGAGAAAGGCAGGGGAGGAGGGTCTTAAAGACAGTGTCAATGGCTCAGTCTCACAGAAAAACCCTGACCGAGTTGTCCATTGTCATAGTTCACTTCAGTTGTCAACTTGACATACCTGGGAAGAAGGAACTTCAACTAAACAACATCCTCAATCAGAATGGTCTTGGGTACACCTGTGGGCACTATCTTAACTGACAGCCCACTGTAGGTGGTGCTGTCCCTAGGCAGGTGGGTCTGGGCTGAGCACGAGCCAGGGAAAGCAAGCCAAGAAGCAGTGTTCCTCTGTGTTCTCTGCTTCGGTTCCTGCCTCAGTTTCCAGTAATGATGGACTGTGAACTGTAAGTTAAAATAAACCTTTTCGCCGGGTGTGGTGGCACACGCCTTTAATCCTAGCACTTGGGAGGCAGAGGCAGGCAGATCTTTGTGAGTTCAAGGCCAGCCTGGTCTACAGAGTGAGTTCCAGGACAGCTGGGGCTACAGGGAGACCCTGTCTTGAAAAGACCAAAAAAAAGAATATACTTCTATCGGGGACATGGCCTGACAGTTAAGAACGCTTGCTATTCTTCCANCCTCTAACTCATGAGCATCTTCACACATGCACACGTCCACACACAAATCTCTGTACTCTTTTTTTCTTTTTTTTTTTTGTATTTTTTGAGACAGGGTCTCCCTGTTAGTCCCAGGCTGGCCTGGAGCTGACTCTGTAGACTAGGCTTGCCCTCGAACTCCACAGAGATCCACCTGCCTCTGCCTCCCGAGTACTGAGATTAATAGGCTTGGCGCCACCATGCCCAGCATAAGCTTTCGCTAAAAAAGAAAAGCCAGGCATGCTAGCACACACGTGTAATTCCGAGCGGAGGAGGCAGAGACAAGAGGGCACCGGACTCACTGACCAGCCCCCCACCTGAATAGGCAAGCTCTAGGTCCTAGTGAGAGAGCCTGTCTAAAAAAACAAAGTGCTGCACCCTTAATCCCAGCACTCGGAGGCAGAGCCAGGAGGATCTCTGGAGTTCAAGGCCGGACTTGGCTACAGAGCGGAGCTCAGGACGCTGGGACTAGGCAGACACTGTCTCAAAAAAGGACCCAAGAAAAAAAAAAAAAAAAAAGTGATGGTGCCTGAGTGACAACCCCTAAAGCCGCCGCTTAGCCCCCACATGTGCAGGGACACATGTCCACACACAAACAAAAGCATTACCACATATACACAAATACAAAAATCCTCCTATCAACCATCTTCTTAAAATACCAAATTAAAATACATCAATAACTACTCAGTGACTACATTGTAGCTACCACTGTGAAATAACTTAATATATAGCATCAGACTCCTGGCTTTACAATACTGTATTTTTTCACCAATTTCTCATCCTTTAATTTCTTTCTTTAAGATTTTGATGATCTTGTTTTGAAATATACCGAAAAAATATATACACCTAAAAAAATAAAATAAATAAATAAATACCTAAATAAATGAGAAGTTTTGATATTTTCAAACTTTTAAGTACAGTCTTACACTTTAAATTTTTTGCTCAGTTCTAACACACTAATGATGAAAATAGACTCGTCTGCATTACCTACATCAAGGTGGCCTAGGCATACTGGAAAAGCTGTCACCAATGAAAATCGAGGGCACCTACAGAAGACGTGTCTGACCCATCATAAGCATACACTTCAGTGTTTCCAACTCTTCCACTAAACCCTAGACATGGCAATATGCAGATTATCCATATATTCATAAATTAAATAAATGAGTCTTCTCCAAAACAAATTACCATAGCTTCCCTTTCAATGCTAAATTATATATCAGCCACAGTGGCATCTATCATACTGACAACATTCTCTGTAGAAAATTATGAAGTAGAGGCTTAGAATAAGCACATCATAGGTTAGAAGCCATCAAACATGATTCAGTTTAGTTTTCTAGCAGCAGCAGCTGAAGATCAAGCTCTGACAAAGCTGCCTAGCACCCTGAGAAGCTCTACCTGTGTTCAGTCTCACAATGCCGAGATGGACACTTGTTAAGTGTTTCAGAGAAACCAATTTCTGTAAGAAAAATGTAAATGACAAGATTTTATTCTGCCTATTTCCTATCTGTCTGCCTGTCTATCTAGCTAGCTAGCTATGTATACTCACAGGTATACACACAGGGTGGGGGACTAATCCATGGCTTTGCATCTATCTATTCGTCTCGGTCTCTGTCTGTCTGTCTATTCTGTTGTCTATCTGTTTCTATCTACTTATATATCATCTATCTATCTATCTAATCTAATCTATCCTGACTTTACAGGCATCTTTACACCAGGCAGGGACAATCCAGGCTTTGTTCTGTCTGTCTGTCTATCTTCTATCTATCTATCTCCTCTATTATCTATCTATTACTTACAGGTATACACATCCATCCTATCTATCTATCTTATCTTAATCTATCTATCTATCTATCTTACTTACAGGTATACACACCAGGCAGGGACTAATCCAGGGCTTTGCCATCTATCTATCTATCTATCTACTTATTCATCTATCTTATCTATCTATCTATCTATCTATCTATCTTGTCTTCCAGGTATACACACCAGGCAGGGACTAATCCAGGGCTTAATGCATTCTATCTATCTATCTATTATCTACTTTTCTCCATCTATCTATCTATCTATCTATCTATCTCTTTATCTATCATCTACATTACAGGTATACACACCAGGCAGGGACTAATCCAGGGCTTTGCATCTATCTATCTTATCTATCTATTTATCTATCTATCTATTATCTGTACATACCAGGTTACACACCCAGGCAGGGGGGACTAAATCCAGGGCTGGCATCTATCTATCTCTCTATCTATTATCTCTCTTCTATCTATCATTATCTATCTATGTGTACTTTACAGGTATACACACCAGGCAGGGACTAATCCAGGGCTTTGCATCTAGCTATCTATCTATCTATTTATTCTATCTATCTATCTATTTATACTTTACAGCCTACACCCCAGGCAGGGACCTAAGTCAGGGCGGGGCATCTTAGCTATCTATCCTGATCGATCTTGCGATCTAGCCATTTAGCTATCGATCATCTCATCTGTTACTTACAGGGCATACTCACAGTGCAGGTACTATCCAGGGCTTTGCAAACAGCCTGGCAGCTCTCTACCACTGAGCTCTATTCTTCCGCTATTTTTACTTTTTATTTGAGGGAAGGCGTTCCTACCGGTTGTCCAGCTGGGCCTTGAAACTGGCTGTGTGACCCGGCAAGCTTTGAATTTCTAACCTCTTGGTTTCAACCTCCCAAATCAACTGGGATTGCAGTGTTCCCAAGGCCAACTTATTAATATGAAAACTAGCATAATCCCATGGAAAATTAATTCACTATACTCTTACACATACCTATGTTTTCTGAAAAACTGCTACAGTATATACAATACCTTAGTAACTGTTTTATCACTGAAAATAGCATACTGTAAGTTGATAATATTTTTGTTAGCTTGGAAGCTGTGGTATCTGTGGTGTAACTAAAGTAAGTTTTGATGTTTCCTTTTTTCAACACAGACTCTGGCTATGTTCCCAGGCTTGTCTATAACTCTAACTCGTGGGCTCAAATGATCCTTGTGCAACAGCCTCCTCAGTAGCTGGGTATGCTAATTTGTATTTGTAAAAATACCACACTACTGTGCCGGGCGGGGTGGCGCATGCCTTTAATCCTCTCACTTGGGAAAGGCAAGAGGCAGGCGGATTTTGTTAGTTCAAGGCCAGCTGGTCTCAGTGAGTTCTCGGACAGTCTGGGAACACGGGAGAGCCCATTGTCTCAAAAAGACAAAAAAAAACAAAAAAAAAACTACCCACACTACTTTAGCAGAAATGAAATATCATACAGCCAAACTTCTGCTTTTGCCTATACAGACATCTGGAAAGAATTAAATCCTATCTAACACAAACCAAAGCAACAAAACACTGAATTAACAACAAGAGAGCTGAAGTTGCCAGACAAATAGGTTACTAAATTCTGAAGGGGAAAGCCCTCCAAGGAGAAGGCCGCCTGGCTTGCTTTTCACAGCATGGGGCAAGGGACAGCTATCCCACCCCACTCTAAGCATGAAGCAGAAGCAGACCAGGACCAGAACGGAAGCCCAGGAAGCACAGATGGCAACCACAATAGCAAACCCCAAGCAGAAGTAAGCTGAAGGGCCTGTTGAGCAGCACCTGCCACTGGCGGCCACTGAAGCCTTGTTGCTTCTGGACACGTGGCAGCAGCTATTTCAGTGCAGCCTGCCTTCTAGTAGTTCAGGGTACAAAGCAGGCAAGAGTTTCATTGGCCCAAAGACCCCATAATAAAAGATCAATTGCCCTTTTCTTTTTGAACCTGTTAAAGGAGGTGCACCTCCATCTTTCCTCTCTTCCTCTTCCCCACATATACATAAAAAATCTTAGGGGAAAAGGTGCTTCTTCCTTAGGGACAGGTGAATGATAATAACACAGAGCTACTAAAGAACAGTGTGGTTCAAGTCTGTACTGTGCAGCTCAAATCTCTAAATAACACAAGTCAGAACATGGATATCAAATACAGAACCCAGGATCGTGTATAAGCCCATGACCTCCTCCCAACTTAGGGCTCACTCCACTCTGGTTACTTCTCAAGCATCTAGAATCCTTAAGCATCATACTAAACAAGCTTTAAGACAAATGGTCCTCATTTCTAATATCAGAATCAGTCAAAAGCTATGTCAAGATACACAGAAAACAAAACCACATACCTTTTCCTAGCAGAATTCCAGCTACAAAAGCTTTCTCATAAGCCAAAGAAGCGTCCTCCTTCCAGTCACTCCGTGCCCAGAAGAGGCTGAAGTGGAAGGCTGGCCACCAGTTTCTCCTAGAGTCCCACTCTTTCTGAACCCATGCAAGATGACTTCTGGGAAAGAACAATGGAAAATGGAAGGTCAAAGACGGACAAATCTGAGGTCAGAGCCAGTGTCAAGGAGACATATATATACTGCTTATAAGAACTATGATTATTCTGAACCTGGCTTAAGAAACTTGGGAAATACGTGTTCCATGAACTCAGCTATTCAATGTTTGAGCAACGCACCTCCACTTACTGAATATTTCCTCAATGATAAGTACCAAGAAGAACTGAATTTTAACAATCCCTTAGGAATGGAGGCAAAATAGCTAAATCATACTGAACTCATCAAAAAAATGTAGTATGGAAAGTTTAGCTACATCACCCCAAGAGCACTTAAAACACAAGTAGGGTGGATTTGCAGCCTTCCGTTCTATGGATATTTCAGCAGCAGGGACTGCCAGGAGCCCTCATTAGCTTTCCTCTTAGCCGGGTGATTTCACGGGAATTTGAATAGAGAGGAAAAAAACATAATCAACTAAATAGAACCGATGCCAAATGAAAAGGTCGACAAGAAGCCTGAAGAAGCTTGGGAAAACCATTTAAAAAGAAATGATTTTATCATAGTAGAAATATTTCATGACCTTCTCAAATCAACTTTAGTGTGTCCTGAGTGTGCTAAGATTTCAGTAACATTTGACCCTATTTTTTACTTGATACTTCCATTGCCCGTGAAAAAAGAACGTAGCTTGGAAGTTTATTTAGTTAGGATGGATCCACTTACTAAACCTATGCAGGTAAATAATGATTCGTTGCATTTTATTATTTATAGTTAAACTTTAGTGAGAGATTATTATAAAAAATATTGGATTCCCTAGCACAATTGAGTAATAAAGTTTGTTCATGTAAGAGATTTTATAAGCTGAATACTTTGGAAATTAGTATACCTTTTAGAATCTTTAAAAAACTGAAATTTGTCATAGAAAAAATTCTCCCCAGGTTTTTCTTACATCAGAGAAAACTGAAATCTTTAGTTTTACAATATTGGAATGAGCCCAGGCGTGTAGCCAACACACCTTTAATCCTAGCACTTGGGATGGCAGAGGCAGGCGGATCCTTGTGAGTTCAGGCCAGACTGGTCTACAGAGTGAGTTCCCACGGACTGCTGGGGCTACAGGGAGACCTTGTCTGAAAAAAAGACAAATATATACAATATATAGATATTTCTATATTTATATAGATATATACATATCTATATAATGTATTGCGAAGAATATTAGCTTACACAAGAGTACCAGTGTTACAGTCTCATTTTTCTGTCTTGCAGTTTTCTGTGTTAATTGAAATTTTTTTCTAAGTCACTTTTAGAAGTAAAGCTAATGCTGTGTTTTATAATTCATGATGTGCTAATATATTTAAATACTTGTAATTTTAAGTATTTGAATAATTTAGAAGAGAAATAAAAATTTAGTTAGAACCAGGCATGGTAGTGCAACACTTTATTCCTAGCACTCAGGCGGCAGCGGCAGGCAGATCTCGTTGAGGTTTCAAAGGCCAGCCTGGTCCTAAGAGGCGTTAGTTCCAGGACAGCTGGGGCTGAAGGAGACCCTGTCTCACAAAAGACCAAAAAATACATAAAGATTGTTTTAATTTAGTTAGGATTTACCCCACCTATCTCAAATTCATTTGGTTACAAAAGTCATAGAATGAAATCTATATGGAAAGTATCCTTCGAAAGGAATTGTCTTATGGAAAGTGCTCTGAGGTTTACTCTTGATTCAGAACAACGTCTGTGTTCCAAAAACAAAGGTGGTTCACCCCCCCAAAGTTAATTAAAGAATTTGTTGAGATAAACCATGGACTGAGTCTGCACTTCAGTGATTGTTACTGCTGCCGTCTGCTCTGCTGCTGCTGTGCTGCTGCTGCTGCTTTATTCTTTCTTTCATGAACTCATTGAGCCAACTACTTGCCCTTATCTATGAACAGGGCCAATAAAAAGACCTGCTTTACTTTGGAAAAAAATTACATGCTACCAAAAAAAAAAAAAAAAAAAAAAAAAAAAAAAAAAAAAAACTTCTCCATCACAATTCAGAACATCTTTGTTACACAAAACAACACATGACTGTGACAGCTGAACAACACAGGCTAAGTATTCATCCACAATCTGAGTAAATATGTATTTAGCACCTCTGAAGGACCTGACAATAGAACTTCTAGAGATTCAAACTGTGAACAGTACATTTCTTGGCCTTCAAGAACGATTTAGTTTAGTAGGGGTTTAACAGAAGTTCAGATTTGTAAGGTGATTTACAGGGACTGTGACAACATGGCACACTGTCATGGTCTCAACATGTGTTCTTCACAGAACCTGGTACTAAAGCAGTGACTGTTATAACGACAGTAAGGTGAGGCACTGGGAACCAGGACATGAGCAGCTCAGCTACAAACTGGAATGGTGTCCTAAAAACAGCCCCAGAGAGCGGTCCTGCTGACTTCTACCACCCACGTGAGGACACAGCAGGAGGGACCAGGAACCAGGCCTTCAATCAGATACCAAATCTGTTGGCATTTGGCCTTGAACTTCCCAGCTGGAGAGAACTTTTAAAGAAAACTCTGCTGTGTAAAAGCCAGCTAGTGTGACACTCTTCTGCCACCAGGATCAGTTCAGTAGCCCAAAGCAAGTTTTGGCAGATACTGGATTTCCTAACCCAACAAAATGGATATAATACTCAAATGAAACAATTTTTAGATATTCTTTCTTCTCACATACAAAATAGAAATGATTCAGACCACTCTTTTTCTTTTTTCTTTTACTAACGCATGTACCAGAGATGCAGCTTTAGTGGGTATTTTGCTAACTCTAGTGGGTATTTGCTAACATAAAATATAGCATAGAAGTTTCGAGTGTTAAGCTTGATTTTATATTTTTCCAAGTCTGATGTATTGAGGAAAAAAAAAAAATCCAGCTGAAGACCCCTATAAGGAAATTCAAAAGCATAAATAAAAACTTAATAACTGACAGGCATCAGCTACAGCACGGTGTTACTTAGGATGAAGCAGTAGTAAACACCATGTTCCTCACTTACTCCATCAGTGTCACCTTCAGATACTTCGCCAAGTACTTCCAGGCAGTTATGTTCTTAGTGCACCCAGCATAATCCAAGATTCCAAATAACACGCCCAAACCCAGTTTCTGGTGCTCTTCTTTCTCTGCAATGGTCACAGCAATCCAAGTTTACAGAAGGCACTCAAGAAGTGCACAAAGCTAGCCTGGTGTTATTTGGGAGGCAGAGGGGCAGGCAGATCTCTGGGAGGCCAGCCGTGTCTTCAGGAGACCCGGTTCTTCAAAATAACACCAACACAAAGAAAAAGTATACACAAGCCAAAGAAGACAAAAAGTTAATAAAGCATTACTGAAATGTAAGCCTTCTGGTTGTCTGGCTGTTTAAAACAACTCCTTGTGCTCATTGTCCTGAAAAGCTGATGGTCACTGAGGTCAAGACAGTGAGCTGTCTGCGTGGTTTGCACTCTTCTATCCATGTAAAGCTGAGAACCTTAAAGCATCTGCTACACTCCCTTCTCAAAAGAGAGGGATCTGCAGTCTTTGTAGTAAGCTGACTTCCTTATAAGAAGTACAATCATCTACAGTGAGCTGAAGCCCTCCAAGAACCAAAAGGAAGTGTGTCATATAAATGAAAGGCATGTTTCTCTTTCTAACTACGGCCCAATGTTCTGAATTAGGACCAGACAAACGCTGTTCTGTAAAGGATCAAGCAGTAAACACTTTAAGTTTATGAGCTACATAGCCTCTCTAGCACAACTATAGGCTCTGAAACCATTAAGCAAATCCAACCACAGACAATGCACAAGTTAATGGAGTACAACTGAATTTTACTTGTGAAAACAGGTGATGGGGAGATTTGGCCCTAGGTGATAAAGGGCTGATCCTACATCTACGTCTTATGTGGCAAAAAGTCATATACAAACAAAAATCACTAAACTGATTTTTCTAAGTAACATATGAAATTCTAACATTAATTTGTGGGATGGTACAATCTCGTGTAAAATCTGAAAGGAAAAATAATCTTGTTAACTTCTCAAATTTCAACTTACTTTCACATAAAGTTCTTACTGGCTCTCAATAAATGAATCAAGGTTTTAAGACCTACTTTGCTTTTATCCATTTTCAAGCCATTAAGAAAACAAACGTCCCAGGGATGTGGGGTGGCTCTGTGCGTTAAAAATCCTTGTAGCAGAAACATGAGGACATAAGTTTGGAGCCCCAGCACGACATTAAAAGTCAGGTGTAGGGCTGGAGAGACGGCCCACCAGTTAAGACCAACTGGCTGCTCTCGCAGAGGACCTGGTTTTGATTCCCAGCACCCAATGGTGGCTAATCAACCATCTGTAACTCCCAGTTCCAGGGAATCCAACCAGTCCTCTTTTTGCCTGTGAGGACACTGTGTGCACATGCTGCACTCACCTGCACAGACACACATGCTGCACTCTTATGCACGGATGTCAAACACTCAAACACACAAAGTAAAGTTAAATTAAAAAGCCAGGTGTGGAAGCATGCACCAATAATCCCAGCACTAGAAAGTATAAACAGGGGGATCCTGGCGTTCAGTGGCAAAGCAGGGAGTTCGCATTGGGGGGATGTCCGAGGTGCAGGGACAGAGGGAGCGGATAAAACACACAAGCAATACAACACACCACACAACTACCAACCCACAAATCTATTGTGTTTGTGTTTTGTTGTCTTTTTGAGACCGGGTCTTCCTTTAGTCCCAGCTGGCCTGGAGCTCGGTATGTAGACCAGGCTGGCCTCTTAAAAACTCACAGAGATCCACGCCTCTTGCTCTGCCTCCCGCGTGCTGGCATTAAAGGTATGAGCCATCATGCCCAGCTAAAATTCTAATTTTTTTAAAGCAAAAGACTTGAATAGACTTTTCTCCACAGATGATAACAAATGGCCAATAAACACATGAAAGGTGCACTAGGGAAACAAATTTCAACTACAACGGGATACCAATCCATACCCACGAGACTACCAATTATCTGAAAGAAAAGAGGAAGATAAAGAGTAGGCAAGGGTATGAAGCCTGGCACTCATGTGTTCCTGGCAGGAATATAAACAGGGCACATCCTCAAAATGTTAACGAAGAACTGCCATATCACCCAGCAGCTTCTCTCCAGGTCCAAGCTAAAGAACTGAAAGCAGAGACAGACACTCCCACACCCATCTTCACAGCAGCAGCATTACTAGTCGAACTCAGACACCCCTCAAATGTCTACCAGCAGATGAGTGGGCAAGCCAAATGCCATACGTAGGCAGAACATAACATTTAGCCTTAGAAAGGATGGAAATCCTGACATGTGCTGTAACCTGACAAACCCTGCAAGCATGACGTCTCACGTGGGAAATTACAATTACCACAGAGGAAAACAAACCAAAAAAAAGGGGGGGAAAAAAACTTGTAGGATTCTGTTATAGCAGGCAAATTCATTAAGAAAGTAGAAGTTGGCTGGAGAGATGGTCGGTGGTTAAGAGCACCAACTGCTCTTGCAGCGGTACCCTGGTTCCCAATCCCCCAGCCCCCACATGGCGGCTAAGAACCATCTTTAAGCAGGGCGTGGTTGAGCGCCACGCCTTTAATCCTAGCCACTCAGGAGGCAGAAGGCAGGTGGATCTCTGTGAGTTTAAGGCCAGCCTGGTCCCAACCATAATGAGTTAGGCCAGCTGGGGCTATAGGGAGACCCTATCTCACAAAAAAAAAGAAAAAAACAAAGAAGGAAGGGGAAAGGAAAGGGGGAAAGGTAAAGGGGGGGGAAAGGGAAAGGAAAGGGGGGAAAGGAACGGGGGGTTGGGGGGAAAGGGAAGGGGGAGCGAAGGGGGAAAGAGAGGAAAGGAGAAGGGGAACGGAAAGGGGGGAGGGAAAGGAAAGGGGGGAAAGGAAAGGGGAAAAAAAAAAAAAAAAAAAAAGAGGAAAGGAAAGGGGGGGGGCAAGGAAAGGGGGGAAGGAAAGGAAAGAAAAAAAAAAAAAAAAGGGGGGAAAGGAGGGGGGAAAGGAAGGGGGAGAAAGGTAAGTGGGAGGAAAGGGAAGGGGGGGAAGGACAGGACGGGGGGAAAGGAGGTGGGGGGAAAGGGAAGGGGGAAAGGAAGGGGGGGAAAAGGAAGGGGGAAGGGAAAGAAAAGAAAAAAAAAAAAAAAAAAAAGGGGGGGAAAGGGGGAAAGGAAAGGGGGAAAGAAGGGGGGAAAGGGGGAAAAGGGGGGAAAGGGGAGAAAAGGGGGATAGGGGGGAAAAGGGGAAAGGGAAAAGGGGAAAGGGGGAACGGGGGAAAGGGAGAATGGGGGATAAGGGGGAAGGGGGGGGGGGAAAGGGGGAAAGGGGGAAAGGGGGAAAACAGAAAGGAATAGAGCTAGAATTGCCAAGGTGTTGTAAAAAAGGAATAACAGTAATTTGCTGTTTTAATGAGTATGGAAACTTAAAATGGGCTTTGCACATATAGACTGTGATAACTGGGGCTAGAGAGGTAGATTAATGGTTAAAAAAGGACTGCTGCTTGAGAGATGGACCCAGATTCAATTCCTAGCACCCCCACATGGCCACTAACAAACCATCTATAACTTCAGTTCCAGGGGGTAATCACCCCCCTCTCTGACTCTGCAGCCACTGCAACCACATTGGGTGCACTTGAATTGCATGCATCCAATACATCAACACAAAAAAATTTTTACACTTTTTTAAAGTTTGTGATAGTGGGTCTGTTTGGCGCATGCCTTTAATCCCAGCACTCGAGAGGCAGAGGCGGAGGCCGAGGCAGAGGCAGGCAGAGGTTGGCAGATCTCTGTGAGTTCCGCCCCTGGTCTCCATAGTGAATTCAAGATTGGCTAGGCTAAGAGATACCCTGTCTCAAAAAGGCAAAAACAAAAAAAAAAAAAAAAAAAAAAAAAAACTTTGTGGAATACAAAAGGTCTGCAAATAGTTTGCTTAAACTGCAAGAGATTTTTTTTTTGGTTTCTTTTTTGATGACCGGGTCTCACTGCAGCCCCCAGCTGTCCTGGAACTCCATGTGTAGACCAGGCTGACTTTGAGCTTACAGCGCTCTGCCTGTCTGCCTCCCGAGTGCTGGATTAAAGGTGTGTGTACCAGCCTCCGCTAGATTATGAGTCTTTTAATGCTATTAAATCATTATCTTAAATGGTAACTTTGCGTATCCTATTTTTAGCATGATGAAAAATTTTTAAATTAAAGCTCCAGTGAGAAAAACACAGTCTTTTCAGGAAGTAAAGTTCGTGCTACCACACGCTAGTTGGGGCGAAATTTAACATGGCTGTTGTGGCTGTGGGGGCGGAGTTATCCTCCCACGTGGTATTAAGGTGGGTTTGTGTGAGTATTGAGATCTGGGATCTCCCAAGATCACCTGAATCACAGGTACTGAAAGAGCAACACACCTTGCATCTCACAGCACACAAAAAAAATTAGCTAAGCCCATTATAAACCTTAACATAAAATCATTCAACACTTCTTGAAACAAAACATAATGAGAATCTTCATTATGTGGGGTGATAATAGGCACTAAGATAAAAGGCACTAAGCCATAAAACAAAACTGTCTAGTTTGGACTTCATAAAATTAGAAATGTCTGCTCTTTGAAAAGACACTGTTAACAGAAAAAGAAAGATTGGAGGTATACATACACTAAAAGGTAATAAACACTAAAATGTACTTATACCTAAAAGGTATATATGCAAACTCAAAGAGGGGGGTAATGAAACAACCCTGTTTACAGTGGCACAGTGTAAGCTTAGGATACTCAAGAAGCTCAGTTCAATCCAAGCGCCATGAGGAACAAAAAGAAAGGCAAACAATAGTTTGCAGGAAAAAAAAAAAATTTAATCCTAGACCTAAACAAATTGTATCTAGATCACACAAAGGCTTCCAAATCAGTAAGACAACCCCTCTCCAAGAAACAAACAAACACAAATACTATAAACAGGACCACTGGGCAGACGGAACACAAAACTTATTTGTCAAAAACGTCCAAACCTGCTCAGCATTAGGCATTAGAGATAGGCAAATGAAGTTCACCATGAGAAACCCCTGATATAGCCACTATCTAACCTAGCCTTCAGTGTCAAAGAGAGGAGAGGATGTGGAGAAACCGATCTATATCTTGGTAGGATGTTCAAATGGGCTTTGTTTCTTAACAGAGATAACCACAGGGTGGAGAAATGGCCTCAGTAGTTGGCGCACTGATGTTCTTGCAGGGACCCTGGTTCGATTCCCAGGACCAGGTGTGGTGGCGCACGTCTTTAATTTCCTAGCACTTGGAGGCAGAGGCAGGTGGATCTTTGTGGTTTTCAAGGCCAGCCTGGTTCTACCGGGTGTGAGTTCCAGGACAGGCTGGGGCTACAGGGAGAATTGTCTCAAAAAAGACCAAAAAATAAAAACTAAAATTAAACTTAAATAATAAAAGAGATGAAATTAAATTGAAATAAAATAAAATCATAAAATAAAATAAAATCAGCAACAAACAAGGCAAATGTGATGCATGTCTGCAACCCTAACCCTGGGGTGGAGCAGGCAGATCCCTGGGGGAGTTTACTGGTCCAGCCGCTAGCCAATAGGTGTAAGGCCACAAGCTCTGAGGCAGGGACCCTGTCTCAAAATAAGGGGCTGGAGACGTTATCTCCACCTTTTGGTCCATTTTACACTTGATTTCTAGTGAATTAAAACAACACATCAAGCATGATACAAGGAAGATACTAGATGTTCAATTCTAACCCTCTACACCCACACACACACACACACACCACACACACCACATCACACCATCTTGCATGGTCACTTTACATTGATCCTAGTGTGAATGTTGAAAAAAAAGCATAATAAAGGAAGACACTAGATGTCAACTCTAACCTCTACATACACACACCACACACACAACACACACACACACACACACGTACGTAGTACGTACCCAAAAAAGGGGGAAGAATAAAGTGTATAAAACCAGCGCTTTAGAAAGATGGTTCAGCAGTTAAAAAGCACTGGTTGCTCTTGAGAACCAGGGTTCAGTTCCATGAGCACCCACATGGTTGTTGAGAACCATTTTGACTCCAGTTCCAGGGGACTCTGTGATTCTAGTCTTCTAGGCCTGCACCACATGTGGTACACATATGTAGATGCAGGCCAACACTCAAACACGAATTTTTTTTTAAATACCACCTTACTTGCAATTAAATACTAATTACATTCTACAGCAGGGGAGGGAAACCACAAAATATCCAAGAGAAGGGCAAACAAGGAGGAAAACCTCTCGCGAGCTTGTATTTATACAGAATTCTAGAAGAGTTTACAAACCAAATAGGCCACCAGTTGTCTGGGGATAGCGATGTGTGAAAAGACTAGTTCTTTACGAAAGTGGGAGTGTCTGAGAGTGCAGAAATATTGCAGATCTTCATTAGCACAGCAGTTACATGGATGTAGCTGTTTGTTAAAATCCATCCAAGTGTTGAAAAATTTGCACTTACAATATATAATTAAATTTCAATACAGTTGCTTTTCAAAAATACCACTGCAGAATTTCCCAACCAGCAGGCGGAAGGTTTCTGAAACACTGACCGACCTTCTCAGGAGCAGAGCCATCCTCCTAGACGGGAGCCATGTTCTGTTCACGTCAGCACACCACTCAGATACTCCTGCTTCCTTCCAGCTATTGTTGTACTGACTGTTTCGTTTTATGGCAGAGCACTCTACTGGCAAGTGCAAGACCCTGGATCAAACCCAAGGTCTTGCATCCACATGGAGTGCTCAACCACTGCGCCAACCAATCGAAGCCCTACTGCTTCTATTAGGTATACAACACAAAGTTAAGTTGTAAAAGCCATTACGTCCCATTCAAACGCTGAGAACTAAACCATCAAAGGAAACCCTCCTTACCTTAAGCACACTTATGAGCTTCGCTCTTGGTGCTTTCTCTCTCTTTAGAAAGTCGTATAAGTAGACATGGGCATTTGGGTTTGATGGGAACTTTTCATCATAGGCATAGTTGGTGAGGACATTTCGGGCTCCCTCTTGATCACCATAGAACTCCAGCATCTATATAAAATAAGTTATGTCATAGATGAATTCTATAAAATAACGCTACAAAAAGGTAAGGTACAACTTTACTGCTAAGAACAAAAAAAAAAAAGTAAAAAAAAACAAACGTGATACAAAAGCTAACCCAATACTCCTCCACAGCAGGACAAACAGCATAAGAACTCTTACAGCAAAGGTCAACGTGTGGCCCCTTTTTTCTTTATATTTCCACTGAACCATCAGCATAAGAACGGTTTCTACAGGGAAATCCTTGCCAAAAGCAGGGTTCACTAAGGACTGCAAATGGAACACTACTGATCTCAGAGGCCTGCATAACTGCAGCCCTACAGGACTGTGTGACGATCACAGCCCCTTCCAGCTCATTCCCGTCTTTACACAGAAGTGTAGACTGACTCTCCTGCCAACACGAGGATCGCTTCAGCACTCGGATTTTCAGAGTGCAGTACCAGAGTCCCCCGTCCTTTTGCAATGACTCTCAAACAGTGGAACAGCACCATAAACCTTCTAAAAGCCATTATTTTCTTCAGCCCTTAAATTCAGGTTTTTGTCCATGCCCCCTCTATATGCAACAAAATCATTAGAGAACTTCCTGCTTTTATATTATGCTCAGTAAGAATCATGTTTAACTAAAAAACAAAGTGTGTGAGAGATGGTTCAGCAAGTCACAGTGCCTACTGCAAAGCCTGATGATCTGAGTTCAATTTCAGGGCCACATACGGTAGGAGAGAAAGCTGACACAGGTTATCCTCTGTCCTCCACATTTGTGCCATGTACACACACAAACACAGAACTTAACAGGTAGTAACTAAATGCGAATATTTAAAGGAATAATGTAGACCTGACAGTCTGTAGTCACACATTGTCATTATTTTACAGACATCTCATCACTGCAACCAAAAGCCTGAAGAAGCAACTGAAAAGAGGAAGTATTTATTTTGCCTTACGTTTTATGGGTTAGAATCCTCAAGGCTTTCTAATCCATCAAGGATCAGGGAGGGCACAGCAGAGAGCCTAAACCACAAGAGTATGCATCAAGCATGTATCACATATGCATACCAGGAAGCAGGCTGGAAGTAGCATGCGCTGCCCCCATGACCCACATCCTTTCACCAGGGCAATTAAGCAAGAAAAAATAAATACCAGAACGATTAATACCTCTCCTATAATAGGAAGTAAAGGGTTGAACTTTCCTTCAGATGACCACGGCCTCTTATTGAAAAAAAAACAAACCTTTTAAAAGTACATTACCAAACTTATTAGTACTAATAAAGCAATTAATCAAGGTTTTAGGGAATAAGATCACTACATAAAAATTAAATGTATACGCAGGGCTGGAAAGTATCTCATGGTACAGCGTCTGCCTAGGCCTTGTCTCCTAAAGGCTCTACAATCTCACAAAATAGCACTACCAGCTAGGGACCAAATACTTTGGAAAACACAAACCTTTTTTAAAAAAGCTATGTTTTATTCCTTTTAAGTATGTGTGTGATTGGTGTATAGGTCTGTACCAGTGAGTACAGGTACCCATAAAGGCTGGAAGAGAGTGCTGGATTCCTTTACCTGGAGTAAAACAGGGACAGCTGTGAGCAAACCTTGTGGATGATGGGAATCAAACTCAGGTCCACTCCAAGAGAAGTACACACTCTTAAACTGCTACGCCAAATCTCTCCAGCCCCTCAAAACACCGAAATCTGTGTGGGACCATTTTACATTAAAGCCAAAAGTTTATCCAGTGGTTGAAAATAAGTAAGACTCAACTTGTTAAAGCCTGTTAATCAAGCAGAACTTATGCATCTATAAAAAGAATGTTTTGTTTTGTTTCCAGTTTTTTCTCTATTAGGTCTTGTCGATCAATGATGGATATTTTTTTTTTTTTTGAGGCAGACTCTTATTATGCAGCCCAGGCCTAGCTTGAACTTACTACATATCTCAGGATGGTCTCAAACTTGCAGCAAGCCTTCTGCCTCAGCTTCTGAGTACTGGGACTACAAATGTGTCACCATGCCCCACTACTTTACAAGCTGAAAGTCTACTTACCTCTACATAGCTCTTCACGAAAGGATCCCAAACCCCAGGAACTTTAATCAATGCACAAATATTTGCAGATGTCTTGGAACTCTGGCTGAGCATATTTCGGGATTTTTCAGTATAAGCATATCATTCCTCATCTTGATTCAAAAACAAGAAGGATTTAAAACTCATTAAGTATTAAAGAGTTCTGTTAAATGAGTAATCAGAAAACCCATAAGCAAAGCTCAAGTCCTTATGGCTCCCTAGTGAATTTATCAAACATGAAAAGAACTGGCGGGGCTGGCGAGTGGTTAAGAGCACCAAATGCTCTTACAGAGGACCTGGGTTCAATTACCAGCACCCACCTGGCTGCTAAGAACCCATCTTTAACTCCAGTTCTAGGGGAATCCAACATCCTCTTCTGACCTCCTCCACAGCATTGCATGACCCGGGTGCCCAAACCCTACATGGAGACCGTACACTCATACACATAAGAAGTTTACAAAAAAAAAAAAAAAACAAAAGAGACAACTGGTCATGAATGGCATCTCATGCCAATTGCATGAGATATTAGCTGAGGATATGGCTTGGTGGTTAAGCGCACTGGCTGATCTTGCAGAAAGCAACCCATCATTCCAGCACCAACATGTCAGCCCACAAACCAAACCTAACTCCAATTCCAGAAGGGTCAGATGCCCTCGTCTTCCACAAGCATAGCACACCAGCAAACAATTATACACTATCCCCAAGTAAAATCTAATCAAGGAATGCCAGGTTAGCTTAACAACTGAAAATAACTTAATACAGATAATAAAGATCTATCCTCTAAACCAAATCAGCCCATGGTCATCTGAATAGATGCAAGGAAAGTACATGACAAGGTTCAATAACCCTTCAAATTATAAAAACATTCACCAATCTAGGAATAAAAGAAACTATTCAATCTGATAAAGGCCATCGATAAAAAAAAAACCTAGGGGGCGGAGAGATGGCCTAGCGAGTTAAGAGCACCGACTGCTCTTGCAGAGGACCCGGGTCGATCCCCAGCACCCACATGGCTGCAAGCAGAGAACCGTCTAAAACTCCCATTCCAGGAGAAACTCCAGTCCAGGGAATCGACGCCTCTTCTGACCTCACATAGGCATCTGCACACATGGGTGCACAAACTACATGCAGACAATACATTCATATCTAACATTTACTAATTAATTTAATTAATTTAATTAAAAAAAAAAAAAAAAAAAAAAAAAAAAAAAAAAAAAAAAAAAAGATAATTAAGATGTTTTGTATGAAATACACAAAAAAATTCCATTATTAAAAAAAAAATCCAAGCTACCAACAAGCCTTAATTGACAATTGTATATTTTTTCCTATGTCAGGAACAGACAAGTTATCTTCTCTTACTTACACTAGAGGTTTTCACAAAGCTATTACGAAAAAAACTCAAGAGGACAACTCCATGGGAAAATAAGGGAAAAGTCTCTCTTATTCTGCAAATGACATGAGCTGTATGCAGAAAACCAAAAAGTGCATTCAAAACTTACTTTGTACTATATAACCAGTGGCATCAAGTCAGAGGCTACAATCATACATAAAACCTAATTGTATTACGTTTCTTAGTTGGTCCGAGCTTGTCTACATGCACAAAGCCCTGGTTTCAACCCCCAGCACCAACATGGCAGAACTGCCTTTAAGCTGGACACGGTGGCACACATCTGTAATCCCAGTTCTTGGGAAGTGGCGGCAAGCAGAGCAGGAATTCAAAGCCTTAATCCCTCATGACCTTCCTTGCCCCTTTCCTGAATAAGGTACCTGTGCAGTGTGCGTGCATGTGCTTGTGTGTGGTGTCTGTGGTGTGTGTGTGTGTGTTTGTGCTGAGAGAGAGAGAGAACGAGAGAGAGATTGCCCTCATACCACCCCCACAATGAAGATGTTTTTACAAGTTAAAAAACTGATAAACTAGAGTTACATTCAAACCGTCTCAGGCCAGCTGGGGTCTCCAGGGAGGACCTGCCTGTCCCAAAAAGACCACAAAAAACAAAAAAAAAGTGTTCAAACATACAAACCATAGCGGGCGTGGTGGCCACGCCGTTTCATCCCAGCACTCAGGGAGCAGAGGCAGGAGATTCGGGGCGGAGAGCAACGCCAGTGCCGGGCCGGCCGAGGGGAGGTCCAGTGCCCAGCGGGGGCGACCAGGGTAGACCCGGGCGCAAATAAGACCAAGAAAGAAAGGATGAAACGAAAGAAAGAAATAACAATGAAAGAAAACATAGAAAAAAAAAAACCAGAAGAAGCCACATATTAAACAATCAGGAGTTAGAAGATGAATGTATATCAACTTAACAGTTAGATCCACCAGTAGGAAGAACACAAATAAGCAAGGTAGTGGTTATACAAATCTGGTACAGAGAGGTTTGCTTGAGACAGAGGGAGAGGAATTGAGAAATCACAGGTGGAGCCGGGCGTGGTGATGCACGCCTTTACTTCTGCCAGTTGGGAGGCAGAGGCAGGTGCGATCTTTGTGAGTCAAGGCCCCATCTACTTACGAAGAGAGTTCCAGGACAACGGGGACAAAAGGGAGACCCAAAAAAAAAAAAAAAAAAAAAAAGGGAGGAGGGAAGGAAGGGAGGGACGACGGGGGGGAGCGGGGGAGGCGGGGGGGGGAGGGGAAGAAGGCGAGGGGAGGGGAGGGGAGGGGATGGGCGGGGCGTGGGAGGGGAGGGGAAGGGAGGAAAGGGACACGGGAAGGGAAAAAGGAAGGAAAAGGGGAAGGGACAGGGAAGGGGAAACAGGAAGGGAAAACGGGGAAAGGAAAAGGGAAGGTAAAATGACAAAGGACAGCCGGGGCTACCGGGCGGTCCTGTCTCAAAACAAGACCAAAACTTAGTTCATAGCATATGGGCTTTTTGTGTTTTTTTCTTTTGTTTTTTTTTTAAAAAAAAAACGCAGGGTCATGTCATATTACCCCAGCTTAGCCCAACTAACGATCAGGCTCCGCCTCCCAATGTGGTATAAAACGAAACGCTCACGGATGGCACAATATGACCCAGGTTCTTAACAAATTTTTGCGGGCACAAATTTTTCCCAAATTAAATAAAGAGATACCTATATAAGTATTAGAAGCATACAGAACCTCCAAGCAGACAGAAACAGAACGAAATTCTCACCACATATCATAGTAAAAAACACTAGATGCCTCAAACAAAGACAAGGTATTATTGAGGTCTGGCAAAGAAAGCAAAAAGTACCTGCAGAGGAAAAACTATCAGAAATGCAGCTATTTCTCAATGCAGGACAATGAAAGCCAGAAGAAGAGCCTGATCTAAAATTATTCCCAGTTCTAAAAGACTCTAGATGCCAACCCAGACTTCTTAACTTATCCACAAAAATGTCTATTATAGTTGGAGGAGAAAGGAAAATGTTCCATGATAAATAAGTTGAAAGAATTACTCACCAATGAGCCATATCTTCAGAGAATACTTCAAGCAATACAAAGAGCAGAGGGCAGGGACGACTCTAACCAATCAACACCAGAACAACAAATACTACCACACTATGGAAATAAAAAACCTAGGATAAGAATGTCCTAGAGCAGGGCGTGGTTGCACACACCTTTAATCCTCAGCCCTCGGGAGGCGAGGCAGGAGGATCTTTGTGAGTTCAAGGCCACGCCTAGTCTACAGGTGAGTTCCAGGACAGCTGGGGCTACAGGGAGACCCTGTCTCAAAAGGACAAAAAAAAAAAAAGAATGTACTAGAAATCAAGTCTTGGACAGCCAATTTAATCTTTACCAATATATTTTTTTTTTTGAGGACTGGTCCCCTATAGCCCCCAGCTGGCCTCGAACTCATCTGTAGACCAGGGCGGCCTGGAGCTCACATGGAGATCCACCTTGCCTCTGCCTCCTGAGTGCTAGTTTAAAGGCGTGTGTACACGGCCTGGCTTAAAGATGGTTCTTAGCTGCTATGTGGGTGCTGGGAATCGAACCAGGGTCCTATGCAAGAGCAGTGGGCTTCTTTAACCGCTGAGCCATATCTCTCCAGCCCATCACAATTATTTAAAATATCAGTGGAATGTATTCTCCAATTAAGATATTCAGGGTCTCATGTACCACAGACTGGTCTTGAACTTGCCAAGCAGCTGAGGATGACTCCTGATCCTGCTGTCTCCCCCGTACCAGGAATTTCAGGTGTGTGCCACACACTCAGTTTAGTGCTGCCAGAGATCAAACCTAGAACTGCACACATGCTAGATATGCGCTCCACCAAATGAGCCACATCCCCAGCTTTAGAAAGTGCAATCCAGATCTGACCATGAACACAATGTCCCTGCTCTGTTCCATGTGGATGAACTCGATGGAGGGATCACTGGAGTATTCCGAGATTCCTTCTGCCCTTCACCCTAAGACCAAAGTTAATTGATATTCACTCACCAAGCTCTGATAATTCCTTCCTCTTCTTAGACCAAGTATAATACTGTAAAAGCCCTCTGTAGGCCTGCACCAGGTTGATTAATACTTCCTGGGAAGATGACTTTTCACCATACCTCCATGTCTCTGCCTGACTTAGATTTCGGTCTGCATCCTCAAACATTCCATGATGTAAAAGATACAATGCGTGTTGTAAGGATATCTGCGTGAATAAGAAAAACCCACTGTCATCTAATCATTACAGATCTATTAGTCAGGAAATATATTAAGATATGACTCCTAAAATCCTTGGAGTCAAGTAGTCAACTTTTTGTTCTATCAGTAAATCAAAAAAAAAAACTGTGCACTAGAACCTTTGTATAACAAATGGAAATATAGAGCTGGGGCCCATGGTGGCACACGCCCTTGATCTCAGCACTCAGGAGGACAAGCTCCGGTGGATCTCTGTGAGATCAAGGCCAGCCCTTGTCTAATCGTGAGTTTTCAGCTGGAGGCACAGGAGACCCTGTCTCAAAAGACAAAAAACAGAAAACATAGGCCGGAGTATAGCTGACACTTGGTCACATACATTTTCAATCAAAGCAGAAGACACAGGAAACACCACTACGTAAATAAAAGCAAATCATATAAAAAGAAGACCAACCATGTGGCAGAGTGAGAGAAAGGCAGGGGAGGAGGGTCTTAAAGACAGTGTCAATGGCTCAGTCTCACAGAAAAACCCTGACCGAGTTGTCCATTGTCATAGTTCACTTCAAGTTGTCAACTTGACATACCTGGAAAGAAGGAATTCAACTAAACAACATCCTCAATCAGAATGGTCTTGGGTACACCTGTGGGCACTATCTTAAATACTGACCAGCCCACTTAGGGGTGCTGTCCCTAGGCAAGTGGGTATGGGCCTGAGAGCACGAGCCCGGGAAAGAAAGCCAAAGAAGCCAGTGTCCTCTGTTGTTGATTGCTTAGGTTTCCGGCCGCAGTTTCCAGTAATGATGGTCTGTGAAATGTAAGTTAAAATAAGCATTGTCGACGCCTTCTTTTTTTTCGTTTTTCGGGGGGGGGGGACAAACTACGCCACTTTGACGATTGAATTTCTGGATTCATTGACACCTGTTCCTTCTTTACCCCTTCCTTTTCACCCACTTACTTTTACTTTATCTTTTTTTTCCTTTCCTTTTTCCATTTATCTTTCCTTTACCTTTCTTTACTCTTTCTTCTCCCTTCCTCTTTAAATCTACGCACTGGGAGGCCGAGGAGGCAGTCTTGTGAGTTCACGCCATCCTGGTCTTACAGAGTGAGTTCAGGGGACAAAGCTGGGGCTGGGCTACAGGGAGACCCTGTCTTGAAAAGACAAAAAAAATAAAAATAAAAATAAAAATAAAATAAAATAAACCTTTTCCTCTCCAAGTTGGTTTTGGCCCATGTTTTATCACAGCAATGAAAATAAACTAGGACACCCACTGTTTCAACTGTCATTAGTAATCCATCAGACCAGCACTGATGAAGATTAAATGAGATCATTTTTGCATATGCTTAACGGGTCATTTGGTCTACAGCAGACAACAATATAACAACATATATACATGTCAAAGAAGCTTGAAGAAAACAGCTTAACAGAAGTGTTGCAAAATGGCCTTAGTTCAGATGAGAAAAAAGGGTATAAAAGTGTATCCCTGATAGAGAAACAGCAAAAATAATCACAGAGGCAAGTGTGGGTCTGTAATACCCAGTATCAGGGAGGGTGAGGTAAGCGCATGGCGTGAAACCCTGAGGGCCCGAGTTCAGGTCCCCAGATCTGCCTCAGAACCCCAGAACCCACATAAAATGCTGGAGGGGAGTGGTGGCCTGCCCGTAGTCCCAGTGCACAAGAGGTAGAAATAGGATCCCCAGGACAAACTGGCCTAGCCAGACTCAGTGAGCTCCAGATTCAGCAAGTGACCCTGACTCAGCATGTAAGGTGGACAGACATCAAGGAAGACAGACAGTGTCCACCTCAGATCTCCACACGCATGAGCACACATGTGCCCACAAACTACTGCAATAACCTCTCAACCTGTCTCTCCATTGCTGCCTCCCTACAAGCCATCATCCAAGTGGCTATCAAAGAAACTTCATCTTGGGCTGGCGAGATGGCTCAGGTTTAGTGGGTCAAGCACTTGCTACACAAGAACTTGAGGTCAAATACTCAGAACCCACATGAAGCTGGGTGTGGAAGCGCATGTCTGTAGTCTCAGTGCTCCTATGGCAAGATGGGAGGTGGAGAGGGAAAGCCAGGGCTAGCCAGTCTGAGGCATGAACCAGAGACCAGAGGCTGCCTCAAAATCAAACAGGTGAAAGGTGAGGACTGACCCCTGAGGTTGTCTTCTGACCCCTACCCACATGTGTGCACATGCAGAGAGAGAGAGAGAGAGAGAGAGAGAGAGAGAGAAATTAAAAAAAAAGAAATTTCCTCTTGGTAGTCATTTATATAAAATCATCCTTCAATGACGCCCGCTGTTTACAGGATAAAATCTAAAACTCAAGCTTCTTAGGTACAGAATTACAGGGAGGAGCCTACTTTCCCTAACTTCTACATACTTAAATTCTAGAGTAACAGAAGACTTGGAATACAAGGCTATTGTTGTCATCTTTACTTTCTGCCAGGGCAGACCACCCTCCCCAGCTCTGCCCAAAGAATACCCACTTACTTATTCAAAGTCGACTTCATTACTCCTGTCCTCTCCTGCTCCCCCGTCTGATGGTCTCAACCCTCTGCAGGTCTAGGGATGACTGCTCTTCCCTCTGTCTCGCAGCCCCAGCTCAAAGCCTGCCTGGTCTACCAGAGAACCAGACCACAAAGCCTGCCTGGTCTACCAGAGAACCAGACCACAAAGCCTGCCTGGTCTACCAGAGAACCAGACCACAAAGGTGGTCAGACACTCATACACACTGAGGAAAATTCTCGAAAATAATAAGATCTAAAAGAATTATAACCTTGGAAGTCTGTTTTTAAAATCAGAAAAATGAGACAGGAGTGGTGGTGCACACTTATAATCCCAGCACTTGGGAAGCAAGTTCTAGGCAAGCTGGTGCTACAGGAAAACCTTCCTTATCTCAGGAAAAAAAAAAAAAAAAAGAAGAAGAAGTTTGACAATTCCTAGAAATACTAAGCACACACTGTTTGGGGTGTGGATGCCATCAGTAATGACCTAGGGATTCTACTTTGAGGTACACCCAAAGGTCTCAAAGTGGGGACTCCAACAGATGTCTGCATGCTGATGTGGACTGGGGCATGATTCACAAAAGCTGGATGGAAACAACTCAACAGGTAAGCAATAAACACTATTTAACAAACAGAGAATACTGCTCAGCCACAGAAAGGAACAAAGTTCTGATACACGCCATAATGTGCATACATCTTGAAAATAAGTTTGAAAAAAAGTGCACCTAAAAGGACAAATATTGTCTAATTCTACTTAAATATGTAGAATGGGGAAATTCATGGAAACAGAAAATAGACCAGAGGCTGCACAAGGGAAGAGAACAGGGAGCTGCTGTTCAAAGTACGAAGTCTGGGGGCTGGAGAGATGGCCTAGCGGTTAGGAGCACCGACTGCTCTTGCAGAGGACCCGGGTTCGATCCCCAGCACCCACGTGGCGGCTAAGAACCGTCTGTAACTCCAATTCCAGGAGAACTCCAGTTCCAGGGGAATCCAAGACCCTCTTCTGACCTCCGCGGCATTGCACGACACGGGCGCACAAACCTACATGCAGACAGTACACTCATACACATAAAAAATAAATTGAAAAAATTGAAAAAAAAAAAAAGTACGAAGTCTGCTCCTGTAGGGACTGAGTGACTGAGTTAGAAACAGCCGCAATGGTGACCCAAGGCTGAACAGAGCTAATGCCGCTGAACTACACACTCCAATGGTTAAGACAGAATTGTACATTTAAATATTACCTTCTATTATAGAAATTATACATGTAAATATATAAAATTCAGAAAGTAGAAAAGTAAAACAAAATAAAACAAAGGTTCAGAGCATATATACATTTTAGGCTGTGGAGGGCATCCAATTTTTGTCACGATGGCTCAACTTCTGGCTATGTTCCTATATAACTGTATACCCTTCAGAAAAAATTAAGCCGGGCGTGGTGGCGCACGCCTTTAATCCTAGCACTCAGGAGGCAGAGGCAGGAGGATCTCTGTGAGTTCAAGGCCAGGCTGGTCTACAGAGTGAGTTCCAGGACAGCTGGGGCTACAGGGAGACCCTGCCTTAAAAAGACAAATAAATAAATAAATAAATAAATAAATAAATAAATAAATAAATAAATATAAAAATTAAGTCTGGAGAGATGGCTCAGCGGTTAAGAGTACTGACTGCTCTTGCAGAGACCTGGGTTTGATTCCCAGCACTCACATGGCGGCTAAGAACCATCTTTAAGCCGGGCATGGTGGCGCGCACCTTTAATCCTAGCACTAAGGAGGCAGAGCCAGGTGGATCTCTGTGAGTTCAAGGCCAGCCTGGTCTACAGAGTGAATTGCAGGCCAGCTGGGGCTATAGGGAGACCCTGTCTCAAAAAGACCAAAAAAAAAAGGGATAGATTGTAAGAATATATAAAAAACAGCTACTTATAGGCTGGGCATGGTGGCACACAACCTTTAATCCCAGCACTTGGGAGGCAGAGGCAGGTGGATCTCTGTGAGTTCAAGGACATCCTGGTCTACATAGTGAGTACCAGGACAGCTGGAGCTATAGGGAGATCCAGTCTCAAAAAGCCAAGAAAAAAAAAATTAAGAGCAAAATTTTTATAAAACTTCTGAAAAAGTGCTCCTTTAGCTGGAAGTACATACAGAGAGGGGAAACAACATTGTAGAACTGTCTCACTCCCTTCTGGCAAAGACTCTTCTTCAAAGATAGGAATCTGGAGAGAGGGTCCATCCAAACATTAGGAATGATACATTTTACTATATTCAAGTTCCTAACTTGTTTCAAACTTTCCTTTTTCCAAAAAAACTCCAACTCGGCTCAAATAACAAGCAAACTTAGAATAGAGCCCATTACACAAGGAAACACAACCTCATCACTGAAGAACTGGTCTTGGCAACCAAGAGTCATACCAATAGAGAAGTTATTTTCAATCAGACCATGAGAAGGTGATGGGAAATCAGGAAGTGATCAGTCCTCACACACAGTGTTCTGTTCCTCTCCTCTACCTGCAGGCCTTACCCATTTTCCATTATTTTCTACATTATCATTGACATAAGCAATTAAAAAGAAACAAACACACACTGAAAACATACATTCTCACCTTTAAATAATTCAAGACACCAATATTTTTCATCCGGTCAGCAAAGGTATTGAAAGTCTCCACATTGCTCTTGGGGTGATAAAACAGAATTTCACTTCCAAGCTTCCAAATGACCTGTCAAAGCAGAAATTACTACCAATATTCAAAGTCCTTATCTTATCCAATTTCTTCCTTTAAGATTTTGGGTGGCTTTTTTTTTCTTTTCTGATTATGACTTTGTGTGTGTGTGTGTGTGTGTGTGTGTGTGTGTTTGTGTGTGTGTCTTTTTGAGAAAGGGTCTCCCTGTAGCCCCAGCTGTCCTGGAACTCACTATGTTGACCAGGCTGGCCTTAAACTCACCAAGATCTCCCTCTCCCTCCCAAATGCTGGGATTACAGACATACACCACCACATCACACCTAACATTTTTTTTAATTTTATTAATTTTTTTAAAATTTATTATTTTTGGACTAGAGAGATGGCCTAGCGGTTAAGAGCGCCGACCGCTCTTACAGAGGATCCGGGTTCGATCCCCAGCACCCACATGGCAGCCAAGAACCTTCTGAAACTCCAATTCCGGGAGAACTCCAGTTCCAGGGGAATTCGACACCCTCTTCTGACCTCCGCGGTATTGCACGACACAGGTGCACACACCTGCATGCAGACAGTACATTCATACAATACAGAAATAAATAAAATTTTTAAAAAAATAAAATAAAATAAAATTTATTATTTTTTTATGGGTATGAGTGTACTTTCTGTATGTAGGTTGGTGCACCCGTGTCGTGCAGTGCTGTGGAGGTCAGAAGAGGGCATTGGATTCCCCTGGAACTGGAGTTAAAGACGGTTCTTACCGCCATGTGGGTGCTGGGAATCGAACCTGGGTCCTCTGCAAGAGCAGCTGGTGCTCTTAACCACTGAGCCCTCTCTCCAGCCCCGATTATGACATTTTTAAAAAGCCTGTAATTCCTTTCCACTGAAAACACCACCTTCAACATTTTACTGTATTGCACCTAGCAAAACTAGTATTCAATCCTGTATAATTACTAAATCTTAAAATACAAAGTAAGAATAATGCCATTATTAAATTAATACACTAAAAAGGCACAATTAAGATGCATATTAAGGGGCTAGAGAGATGGCCTAGCAGTTGAGAGCGCCGACCGCTCTTACAGAGGACCCAGGTTCAATCCCAAGCACCCACATGGCGGCCGATAACCGTCTGAAACTCCAATTCCAGGAGAACTCCAGTTCCAGGGGAATCCAACACCCTCTTCTGACCTCTGTAGCATTGCACTACACGGGTGCACAAACTTGCATGCAGACAGTACATTCACACACATACAGAAATAAATAAAATTTATTTAAAAAATTTTTTTTAAGATGCATATTAAACTTTCTTAATTCAAATAAAAAGAATAAATCAGGGGGCTGGAGAGATGGCCTGGGGTTAAGAGTTCCAACTGCTCTTGCAGAAGACCCGGGTTTGATCCCCAGCACCCACATAGCGGCTGAGGAACTATCTTTGACTCCAGTTCCAGGGGAATCTGACACCCTCTTCTGAACTCCGAGGCACTGCACGACATGGGTGCACACATCTACATGCAGAAAAAAAAAATACTGAAAAAAGGCTCTAGTTATACTGCTCCCTAGCTCCACTGGACGGGCTCTGGCTATACTGTCCTCCTAGCTCCACTGGACAGGCTCTGACTATACTGTCCTCCTAGCTTCACTGGACAGGCTCTGCCTATACTGTCCTCCTAGCTTCACTGGACAGGCTCTGGCTATACTGTCCTCCTAGCTTCACTGGACAGGCTCTGCCTATACTGTCCTCCCAGCTCCACTGGACAGGCTCTGGCTATACTGTCCTCCCAGCTCCACTGGTCAGGCTCTGCCTATACTGTCCTCCCAGCTCCACTGGTCAGGCTCTGCCTATACTGTCCTCCCAGCTCCACTGGACAGAATATTGCTTCCTAGCTCAAAGGGCTCCTTCACTGGTCTCAGGCTCATCTTCAACCTCAACAAGATGCAGACAATAGACTAATTAGATAGTTCCGGAAATCCATCCATAATGAATATATATGTTCTGTATTCACAATACAAGTTTTAGAATACTTATCAGAGAAAAGCCGGGTGTGGTGGTGGATACCTTTAATAGGGAGACAGAGGCAGGCAGATCTCTATGAGTTTGATGCCAGCCTGGTCTACATAGTGAATTCCAGGCCAGCCAGGGCTACAAAGTAAGAT
>VZQC01009322.1:131613-244917 GCA_009823505.1 Rhizomys pruinosus
CGTAGTTCCTGTCTCATGGAGAGAGGAGGAGATGAAGGAGAGAGTGAGTGAGAGAGAGAGAGAGGAGAGAGAGGAGAGAGAGGGAGAGGGAGGGAGGGAGGGAGAATATCAAAAAATATGGACAAATTGTATT
The DNA here is from genome assembly GCA_009823505.1 of Rhizomys pruinosus. NCBI lineage: Eukaryota > Metazoa > Chordata > Mammalia > Rodentia > Spalacidae > Rhizomys > Rhizomys pruinosus. Next base: position 131,747 of record VZQC01009322.1, read on the forward strand.
AAACATGTGTGTTCTCAGATCACCGAATTTTAGTGAAAGGACTTGGAGTGTGTATTTCTCTTTCAACCTAAAAAATATTTCAAAATAACCAGCTTTAAATAGAATGAAGACTTCTTTCTCATTGTTTTGTTGAGACAGGGCCCCCCTCACTTATCTAATTAAGATGGTTGCAGATTCACTATAGTATACATGGCTGCCTTGAACTTAATTATGTGCCTTCTTCCTTGGTTCTACATTGCCTAGGATTATAGGAACTCGGTACTCATTTACTAAATGCTATAGGCCTCTGAGATCTCCTGAGGCCAACAGAAGGAAGAGGAGGAAATTCAGTTGGTGGGAACTAGGCGCCTCAGCAAAGGCTGATTGTTTATCCTTTAATCCAGCTGTCTTTGGATTGATTGGCTTTTGTGGCTGTGCGGGCGGAGCCGTATCCTCCCAGCTGGTATTAAAGGTAGGGTTGTGTGACTCTTGAGATCTGAGATCTCTGAGGACCAGCTGAAGCACAGGTAAAAGAAGCCCTCCCCCGCAACTGGGATTACCAAGGCATCCGAAGGAGGCAAACAAAGCAAGCCTTCAACACACAGTGAAGAGGAATTTAGGACCTCACCATTGGAATACGAGCAAGGAGAAGCCCATATGCCAGGATCACAAGGAAGCGAAACACTGGAAATGGGCAGGATCACCCGCACCAAGCTCTACCAACCCTAAGGAAGACTCCAGCAGTGGGATCCCTCTGGGATGGCCCAGGACACCGATCTCGATAACACAATTGGAACCATATTTATAAGACCACAGATTATAACGAAACAAATCAAGACACTACGAAAAGGAGAAGAAAGACTGAAAGAACTCAAGAAGATCCTCGAGAAAGAGAATGGGGACAAACTCCGGACGGAACGTAGAACTAGAAACTGAAGATGCCATGTTGAAAAAGTTAAGGAATCCAACCAGCAAAGCAACGAGCTACAAGAGAGATTGAGAAGCTCCAAAAGAAGTTAAATACTAAAGAAATCAGGGAAGAAGGAAATGAAAAAGGAAATTCAAACACTCATACAATCAAGAGGAAAGGAATGGAAAAAGTTTCAGAAGTAGAATAGAGGAAACAAAACAAAGAATATCAGACCGGAAGATTAACACAGAACAACTAAAAACCTACGGAAAAGATTATGAAAAATTTAAAATACACAAAAGTGGAACAACCAGGAAACTGTGGGACACTATGAAAAGATTCAAAACCTCTGCATCATAGAATAGAGGAAGAGGAAAAATCCCAAGAGATGGTATTGATCCAGATCTTCAACAGAATAGTAGATGAAAATACTTCCCCAAACTAAAAAAAGGACAAACACAATACAAATACAAGAAAGTGTAATGAACTCCCAACAGATAAGATCAGAAAAGAAATTCTCCACGCCACATCATAGTTAAAATGCTAGACACCAAAACAAAAACAAACTCCTTCAAAAACACAAAGAGAAAAACAACAGTGACCTATAAGGGAAACCTATCAGAAATTACAACTGATCTCTCAACGCAAACTATGAAAGCAAGAAGAACCTGGAGCAAAGCATTCCCAGTGTTAAGGGGACAATAGATGCCCAACCCAGGTTACTATACCCAAGCAAAATGTCAATTATAGTTGAAGGCGAGAGAAAAACCTTCATGTACATACAAACTTGGAAAGGATGCATTCCGGAAAACAACCCTTCAGAGATACTTGAAGCCAATCAAAGAAACAGAAAAAAGAGCAACCAACCCAGGCACCTAAAAGAGAAAAATAAAACAAACAAAAGCATTAACTGCAGAAATAGAACCTAAATCCAAACCACAAATGGATAATAAGGCAAAAGAAAGCAACCAAAAACCTATCAGTCATAACCTTAAATATATGGACTAAATCCCCAATCAAAAGACAGACTGGGAGATTAGATTAGGAAACAGAATCCATCGATATGCTGTCTACAAGAAACACATCTTACCTTCAAGGACAGGCACCACTTAAGTGAAGGGATGGAAAAACATATTCCAAGCAAATGGTACCAAAAAGCAAGCAGAGGTGTTGCTATTTTAATATCAGAAAAAATAGACTTCAAAGTAAAAGAAATCAGAAGAGACAAAGAAGGCATTACATCTTTTCTATGAAGGAAACATTCACCAAGAAGATTTTACAACTTATGAATATATATGCCCCAAACTCTGGTGCAACAAACTTTATAAAGACAATTCTCTAGGAACCACAAGTCCACAGACTAACCCCAGTACACTCATAGTAGGGGACTCAATACACCCACTGAGTCTTTGACTAAGTCAAACGGACAAAGAATAAAGAGAGACATTGAACTGACGATATGATACACCAAATGGACTCATAGACCTCTATCGAATATCCACCCTAATACCAGAGAATACCACTTTCTACTCAAGCACCCATGGACCATTCTCCAAAACGACCAAATACTGGAACACAGAAGCCCTCCACAAATACAAAAAGATTGAAATAATTTCATGTATTCAACAGACACAGTGCAATAAGCTCAACATCAACACAGAAATAAAACTGTGCAAAGAACTAACTAAAGTAAACTCAAACAACAAACTTCTGAATAATGAATGGGTCAAGGAAGAGATAAAAGAAAGAAATAAAAGCATTCCTGGAACTGAATGACAATGATAATACCATACAACAAAACTTATCAGATACCTTAAAAGCAGTCCTGTTCTAGTTTGTGTCCATTGCTGTGACAAAACACTCTGACGACACCAACTTGGGGGGAAAGGGTTTATTCAGCTTACATCTCTGGGTCACAGTTCATCCATTAGGGAGTCCAAGGCAGGAACTCAGGGCAGGAAACCTGGAGGCAGGAGCTGAAGCCAGGCCATGGAGGAATGCTTGTTCACTGGTTGCTTTCTGGGCCTATGCCCAGCCTGCCTTTTCTAATACATAAACCACCTGCTCCAGCGGTGGCATCTCATTGTGGGCTGGGCCCCCCACTCCCCACTCCCCGACTGGGACCCATCCAGAGACAATACTCCACAGATGTGGCCACAGGCCATTCAATAGGAGCCAATTCCCAATTGAGGTCCCCTTCCGATACTCCAGGTGTGTCAAGTTGACACTAAAGCTAGCCGCACAAGTCCTAGAGAGGGAAGTTATAGCCCTAGAGTGCCTACACTAAGCAAAATAAGACAGAGCACAAATAAAGTGATATTACACAACTACAGCTTAAGGTTGAACACGCATACTTGAGAGGCAATAACAATGAACCCTAAAACACAACAGAGAGGAAAGAAAAACAAAAATCAAGCAGAATCAATTGAATAGAGAAAAAGAAAACAATTACAAAAAAAAAAAAAATCAATGAATCCAAAAGTTGGTTCTGTTGAAGAAATCACAAGATAGACAGACCTCTACCCCAGTTAACCAAAAGAAAAGAAGGTACTCCAAATCAAATAATCCGTGATGAAAGGAAACTATCACAACAGACAAGGAAAAGATCCAGAAAAATATAAATAAAAAAAAAAAACCTATTCTCTACCAAGTTTGAAAACCTAGAAGAAAGGATGAAATTGAAATCCTGGGAATCACCAAGCTCGACCAAGAAGGATCGACAGCTTAAACAACCATAACCTATGAAGAAATAGAGGATGTAGTTAAGAAACCTCCCAACTAAAAAAAGGCCCAGGCCCAGAATTCACGCAGAATCTATTAAACCTTCCAAAAAGACCTACAACCCATATTACTGAAAACTTTGTTTAGAAGCTAATCAGCGGGAATTCTCCAAATTCTTCTATGCAGACCCAGCATCACGCTATTACCAAAACCAGGCAAAGATCCAACTAAAGGAGAATTACAGACCCATCTCCCTCATGAACCACAGATGCCAAAATTTCTAACAGATACTGGGCAAATCGCATCATACAGACCCACATCAGAGAGATCATCCATCATGACAAAGTGGATTCATACCAGAGATGCAGGGATGGTTCCAACATACGAAAATCAATAAAAATCATCATCAACACATAAACGGACTCAAAGACAAAAACCATACCATCATCTCAAATGATGTGGAAAGCCTTTGACAAAATTCCAGCATCCCTTCATGCTTAAAGTCTAGAAGGAAATGGATTGGTGGGATCATTCTCCCATGTAATCAAAGCCATATACAGGGAAACCCACAGCAATATCATCCTAAATGGGGAAATGACCGAAACATCCCTTTAGAGGAGAAACTGGCAAGGCTGCCCCCTGTCACCACTCCTCTTCAATATGTGCTTGACACACTTGCTAGAGCAACAAGGCAAAAAGGAATTAAGGAGTACTACATTGGAAAAGAGGAAGTCAACTATCCCTTTGCTGATGATATGTGTTTACTTAAGGGATGCATAAAAACCCACCGGGAAAACTCCTGAAACGATTAACAGCTTCAGCCAAAGTGGCAGGATACAAAATTAACCTTAAAAAAAAAAAAAAAATCACATGGCCTTTCTTTACCACCAAGAACAGCAACTGAGAAAGAATTCAAAGAGACCTTCCCACTCACATAACCTCAAAAACCGTAAGTACCTAGGAACAAACCTAACCAAAGACACCAAGAATCTCTACAACAAAAATTTTAAACCTTTAAAGAAAGAAATAGAAAGAAGACATCAGAAGATGGAAAAAACTCCCCTGCTCATGGATTGGGAATTAACATTGTAAAATGTCCATTCTACCAAAACTCTTATATGATTTAACGCAATTCCAATCAAAATCCCAAGAGTTTTTCACTCGGCTTGGAAACACAAGTCCTTAAAATTCTGGAAAAACAAAAGACCCTGGTAGGCAACAAACCTGAGCGAAAAGAGCTACACAGGGGGGCTCTCTATACCCGACTTCAAACTATACTACAGGGATATAGTCATAAAAACCACCTGGTTACTGGCACAAAAACAGACCTGTTGACCAATGGAACAAAACCGAAGATCCAAATCTGAGCACATACAATTTCAGCCATCTTTATTTGACAGGGGCCCAGAAGCCACAATGGAGAAAGACAGCATCTTCAGAAGTGGTGTTGGCAAACTGGATTACCACTTGTAGAAGAATGAAATTAAACCCCTACCTCTTGCCCGTACAATGAACTCCAGATGGATCAAAGACCTCAACATGAAACCCCGAACCTCTGAAGCGGATAGAAGAAAAGTTGGCAGCAGATACCACATAATAGTTAGCGGAAAGACTTCCTAAATCAGACACTGCTGTGCAAGAATTAATGCGGACAATTGACAAATGGGGCACTCATTAAAACTCCAAAGCTTCTGCTACACATCAAAAGAAAACAATCTAGGAAGCTGAAGAGAAAACCACAGACTGGGAGGAGACCTTCACCGCAGGTACATCTGACAAAACATTGTTTCCAGAATATTATAAACTACTCAAAAAACAAAGAAAAAAAAAGAAAACAAGCCTACTCACAACGTGGAGCAAAGAACTGAACAGAGACTTCCCACGTGGGATATTAGAGGGCTGAGAAGACACCTTAAGAATGTGTTCAATATCACTAATCATCAGGAAATGCAAATAAAAATCGCTCTAAGATATCAATCTACTTCCAATAAGACTGCTAGGTCAAGAGAAAACAAATGTATACCAGTGCTGGAGAGGTTGTGGGGAAAGGGGAACAACATCCACTGCTGGTGAGAATGTTATCTTGTACAGCCACTATGGAGCAGTGTGGAGAACCCTTGGAAGAATTGGAATGAACTTGCCACCTGACCCAGCCATACCACTCCTGGGCAGTACCCTCAGACCTCACCCCACCACAGAGATACATGCACGGCCATGTTTATTGCCGGCTCTCTTTCACAATAGCAAGGAGCTGCGGGCTGGAGGATGCCTAGCGGTTAAGAGCACCGGACGCTCTTGCAGAGGACCGGATTAGATCCAGACCCACGTGGCGGCAAGAACCTCTGTACTCCAATTCCAGGAGACTCCAGTTCAGGGGAATCGCCACCCTCTTCTGACCTCCGCGGCATTGCACGACACAGGTTCACACACTGCTGCAGACAATACATTCAATACACATACAAAAATAAAGTAATAAAAAATAAAAAAAAAAAAAAAAACCAACAGCAAAGGAGCTGGAACAACCCAATGCCCCTTGACTGATGAGAGGATAGAGAAAATGTGGTACATCTACACAATGGGTCTTTGAGCCGGTAAAGAAAGACGAATCATGAGCTTTGAGGAAATGGCTGGAGCTAGAGGACATCATGCTGAGTGAAGTAACACATCCCAAAAAAAAACGGACGAAGGATCCTTCATCTGTGGATGCTAGGTGCCAATTACCTAGTTGTAAGTATTCTTGTGAGGGCCCCTTGAGCTTTTGTCCAAAGCAGTTGGAAAACAACAACGAAGAGAAAGGACTGCATCAAAGCTGCTAAAACATGAACTTCTGCTCAAAGGCCAGGTGGGACTAAAGGGAGACCCTGTCTCAAAAAGACACACACACACACACACACACACACACACACACACACACAAATCAACTTTAAATCAAGTGCATTTATGAACACATTCATTACGTTTTTGGCAAATAATAATGACATCTTCCTAATTCTCCAAAGAGATCAAGATTGTACTTATGAATATCAAATGGGGAGTTATAGAAGTTTAGAGAAGTAGCAGGGTGGTACTTCAGTGGTAGAGCACTTGCCTAGGAAGTACAAAGCTCTGGGTCTGATCCATAGAGAGGAAAACAGAAAACAGTCAAGCAAAAAGCCCTTGGGGATTATCGATTCTTCTAAAATCCATTCATATAAAAGAAATGCCTGGGACACCTGTTAAAAATATTTTAAGTAGTCAGACTGACTTGGCAGGACTAGGTAAGTAGAGAAATTACTATTTTCAATGAAACCACTCAGTGATTCAATACAGCCACACAAGTGTCTGGAAGCCATAGACCCCACTTCTGTATTTTACAAAACAGAATCAGGATGAAAAGAAACATGTATGTTGCCCAGAAATTTACATCTGTGTGTAACTTTGGTGCTGGTTATGGTTTAAATGTAAAATGTCCCTCCCAAGTTCATGGGTTTTTGGGGGGTTATGAAACCATTAACAGGTGAGGGCTGGCTGGAGGGCCAATTAAGGTCACAGCCCAGCCTTGCTCACTTCCCATCCAGTTATTTTCAGTTTGCGGCGGTGATGTATGGTATGGTGTATGCTGTATGCTGTATGCTGTATGCTGTATGGCACCCTGGCAGCACACTGTTCCCAGCATGATGAACTGGACTGTCAGAAACTGTGAGCTGGAATAAACCTTTCCTCCATTCGTTTCCATCAGATATTTTATCACGGCAACAAGAATAGCCACTGACACAGTCCACAAACTAAGCTTACAGTCAATGGCTACATTATTTTCCCAGATCTTTTTTGACTGCCAATAAACAATTAATGGATGTAATGGTTAATGTATTAACAAAAGTTACCATGCCATTTGTCTAAAATTTTTGTGGCTAAACCATCTTGCAATGAGCCGATTTAACTGCGTATGACAGTATGCTCTCTATTTTCTGAAATGTGCATCTACAAGGATTGAGACAGTTAATAAATGAGGAAAATAGTTAAATTGCTAAGTATTACAGGAAAAAAAAATGGAGAAAAAGACATGGAAATCAGGAATGCTGATCAAAAAGTAGGGATGGGGGAAGAGAGGGAAATCCTCAAGTAAAGGAAGTCCTCAAGTAAGGGAAGTCCTCAAGTAAGGGAAGTCCCCAAGTAAGGGAAGTCCCCAAGTAAGGGAAGTAGCAAAGGAGGGCTACCAGGCAGGAGGACGACGCGTGGCTCCAGAAAAGCAAAGCCTGTGGATTGGGTTAAAAAAAAAACCCAAATGGAAGAGATGAGATCAGAGACTAATCAGAAAACAAAATGAGCACCTCACATGGGAAGTCAGACTGCAGTTACAAGGACTTGGCCATTGTCTAGTGAAATGGAAAGCATTATGATGTCCTCAGCAGAGGACAGGCACCATCTGACTGATGGTTTGAAAAGCTCACTCTGCACTATCAGTCATTTGGGAAATGCAAATCATAACCATAATGAGATTCTACTTCACAGTGTATCAAAAGAAGAACAAAGAGGGAGGGGGGGGGAGGAGAGAGAGGGGGAGCAGAGAGGGAGGAGGAGAGGGAGAGGAGGGAGGGAGAGGGAGGGAGGGAGGGATGGGAGGGAGGGCGGGAGGGAGGAGGGAGGTAAAACAAAAAACAGCAGCAAGGCCTGGAAGAACAGCAGCTCTACATGACGTTAGGAAACATTGTGTAGATGGGAAAAAATGACACAGGGAAAGAAGGAAGAATTGCTGATGAATGGATTCTGGAGAATCAGAGTTCAGACTTTTAGACTCCTTTAAAATGCTATCAGGAGGGGGGGCTGGGAGATGGCCTAGCGGTTTAAGAGCGCCGACCGCTCCGCCGCTCCCCCTTGCATGGGACCCGCGGGTTCGATCCCCAGCACCCACATGGCGCAGCTAGAACCGTCTGAAACTCCATATTCCAGGAAACTCCCGTTCCAGGGGGGAATCGACACTCCTCTTCTGACCGACCGGCGCATTGCACGAAGTGCACGTGTTGCACAAATTTGCATGCGACAGTACATTCTATCACATACAGAAATAAAATAAAATTAAAAAAAAAAAAATCTTATCAGGAAAACAGAAGCATTAGAACTCAGCCCAGACCAACTCTTCCCAAATCCCTTGTAGCAGCTCTCAGTAAATACATCTGAGAACCTAAAGGAGCTTCTGCGGTGGAGCTACAGGCAGAACTCCCTGCAGCCTCCCGCTGCTCCAGCAGACTCAAGCCTCATCTACCTCAGGTGCAGCCTGTCTCTTGTAGCTGTCCGAATCCTCCAAGGTCTGCAGGTAACTGTGCATGTACTCTGCAGCTCGGTGCCACTGGTGCCTCAGCAGGGCTTCTTGGATAAAATCTAAACAAGCACTTGTTGTCTGAGCAAAATCCTTCTTCTTTTTCCCTCCAGTCACTGTGACAATGAGAGAGAAGAGTAATTATTCAAACTGATCCAATTCAGATAGTCCAAAACCTTGTGACATACACAAATTTTAACAAGGACAGTAAGTATCACAAGACCTTGTCCATCCCAGTACCAAGCCAACTGACCTGAAACAAACCTTGCCACACATTATTATTCTTAGTGCTTTCCTCCAACCATGCTGGAATGCTGACAGGCAGTCTTGCACAGGTCTTAGGCATCAGCCACTGCTGTGAGTTGAGTCTTACCAGACTCTTGAAACTGACTTATATTAGAAAACCAGAGAGAGAAAAAAAAAAAACCCTAAGTTGAACATGAGAGTACACTCCTATAATCCTAACACTAAGGAGGCTGAGGCAGGAAGATTGTGAGCTCAAGGCCAACCTGGGCTACAAAAGAAACCCTGTCTCAAAAAATAATAATATGTAAATAAATAAACTGGACCTAGAGAGATGGCTCAGTAGTTAAGACTACTTGCTGTTCTGTGGAAGATCTGGGTTCAGATCTCAGCACCCACATGATAGCTCACAACTATCAGTAACTCTGGTTACAGGGAATCTGACACCCTCTTCTGGCCTCCAGAGGCACTGCACTCATGTACAAACCCACATGCAGACACACACATATACACAAAACTGAAAATAAAAAAATCTCAAAACCAGAGCAAAGATTGTAGCTGGATGGCAGAACACTTGCCTAGCACATACAAGGCCCTAGATTGGATTTCCAACATGGCCAAAACAAGCAAAAAGGCACACAACCAACATGCAGATCTGTTTTATACACTTTCTAAAATGAATCTCCCAAAGAGAGTTCCCTGTGGTCAGAGCCTTACCATCAAAATGCACATGTTACTTGAAGCCAAAATGACAGGGGTTGGAAAAGTGAATAATTCTAACACTGCCCCTTGCAAGTCAGGTGATTTCCAAAATCTGCCTGTAAAAACGACAGGGACAGCTACTAAACTGTTAGGAGCTCCTTGTGTAACTTCATGATAAAATACTTAAACTCCATTTACTGCCATTCACTTCCTCATGTGACCCACTATATCTCTAAAACGAAACACAAAACTGATGTTAAATATTTTTCTCTGTGTAGAAATAGGGAATGGTCCAGATGTATGTGATGCACACAAGTAATCCCATCACTTGAAATGATGAAGTGAGAAGACTGTAAGTCACAAGTCAGCCTAAGCTTTAGACACTGTCAAAAATCAAGACAAAAGGGGGAAGAAAGAGAAAGGAAAATAAATACATTAACAGTTACCCATGGATTTATAAAGTAACTGGGAACAAAAGTAACAGATAACTGCAGCTATTTTACTGAGGTAAAGATACTCAGCTGTGGTGGTGCACACCTTTAACACCAACACTCTGGCAGAGGCAGACTGGTCTCTGATATCAAGGCCAGCCTAGTCTATATACTGAATTCCAGGCCAGCTAGGTCTACAGGAAGACACAGTCTCAAAAAAATGTATAGTATCCTAATATCTTAATTCTGATATGTTAAAAGTGTCTATATAGATATATACCCTTACTACAAAAAAGTAGAATCAAAAGGGGAGCATTATAAAACTTTACTAAAAAAAAAAAAACTTTACTAAAAGCTTTTCCATTAACCTTTTTTTTTTTTTGGTCTTTTTGAGACAGGGTCTCCCTGTAGCCCCAGCTGTCCTGGAATTCACTCTAAAAGGATATATTAACACTTCTATACTATTTAAATTGTACCATATCTACCTTTTTTTTCTTTTTTTTACTTTTTGAGATAGGGTCTCCCTACTGCCCTAGCTGGCCTGTAACTCACTCAGTAGACCAGGCTGGCCTTGAACGTAGAGATCCACCTGCCTCTGCCTCCCAAGTGCTAGGATTAAAGGCATGCACCACCATACCCAGCGTAAATACAGTTCTTAGCCACCATGTGGGTGCTGGGAATCGAACCCTATTCCTCCTGGAAAACAGTCAGCGCTCTTAACCACTGAGCCATCTCTCCAGCCCCCAGCTCTACCTTTTTTTTTTTTTTATTAATTTTATTTATTTCTGTATGTGTATGAATGTACTGTCTGCATGCAGGTCTGTGCACCCGTGTCGTGCAATGCCGCGGAGGTCAGAAGAGGGTATCGGATTCCCCTGGAACTGGAGTTCTCCTGGAACCGGAGTCACAGACGGTTCTCAGCCGCCATGTGGGTGCTGGGGATCGAACCCGGGTCCTCTGCAAGAGCGGTCGGCGCTCTTAACCGCTAGGCCATCCCTCCAGCCCCCCAGCTCTACCTTTTAAAGTAATACACCCAGGTGTTGTGGTACATGACTTTAATCCCAGCATTCAGGAGGTAGAGGCAGGTGGACCTCTTACAAAAAAAGGGCAAAAAAGACAAACCTTATAAAAAAAATTTAGATGGCACTTAAAATTGGGCAAGAGAGTACACAAATTTTTTAAAAAAAATATTTAGCAAGGTATCTATAAGTAAAAACATGGTGAAGACGATACCTCCTCAGATGGATATAGTGGTCCACACCTTCGATCTCAGCACTCAAAATGCAAGGGAAGGACAAATACTGTGAGTTTGAGGCTAACCTGGCCTACATAACAAGTTCTAGCCAAGTTAAACACTGAGACCCTGTCTCAAGGAGGGGGGGATGACTCCAGCCCTTGACCAGATGCTTCTCATACCACCCAATGTGTACGTAAGTCACCTGGGTCTTCAGCCTCATTTCTGTGGTGGTCCTGAAACTAGCCACATCAGAACTACCTGAAAGCTAATTAGAGACGCAGAATACTGTGCTGTAGCCAGCTCTGAAGCAGACGCTACATTTAACAAGATCCACACAAGCTGCTCAGATCAGCAACAATTCCAGGCATCTAGACCAGAAAACTGTGTAAATACTTGTTCATACATCCTTTATTCACCTACTGAAGTGTGCTCGGGCCCACTCCTAACTTCCTCTTTATCTGTGGGTAAAACTGTAGGATTTGAACCAGAGAGGCCTGAGTTTGTGTTTTTCCTTATATCATTACAAGTTTAATTTCCTTGATATTCAGTTTCCTCATACAAAAAATGCTTAGTGGGGGTGGAGAGCACCCACTGCTCTTGCAGAGGTCCCAGGTTTGATTCCCAGCACCCAAATGTCAGCTGAGAACCGTCTTTAACTCCAGTTCCAGGGGAATCCAACACCTTCTTCTGACCTCCGAGGCACTGCACGACATAAGTACACAAACCTACATGCAGACAGTACATTCATACAAATAAAAGTAAATTAATTAATTAAAAAAAAAATGTTTAGCATATGCATTTACTGAGAACTAATTTACTGGGAATACAAGACCAAATTAAAATTTCAAAATGGAAGCTAAAATTTAGGAACCAAGGAATACTTGCCACGGGGATAAACAGGACCAAGAACAGCACTGAGGGCAGCGGGGAAAGGGCTAGTGCGACTGATTTCAAAGCTCTTCTACACTTGGCAGTACACAAATAGCTGCTTTTTTTGTCTTTTTTTGAGACAGGATCTCCCTTTAGTCCCAGCTGGCCTAGAACTCACAGAGATCCACCTGCCTCTCCCTCCGAGTGCTGGGATTAAAGGTGTGTGCCACCATGCCCAGCCTCTAAGTAGCTGCTTTTTATATAGTCTTATAATCTACCCTTTTTTTTTGTCTTTTCGAGACAGGGTCTAAAAACATGTTTGCATTCACATTAAATTAAAAATAGAGAAAATACTTTAATCTATTACAACATCAATTCTGTAAAGAATTCTTTCCATGAAATTCAACAGAAATGTTTTCTTTTTTCTTTATTATTTTTTTATGTATATGAGTGTACTATCTGCCTGTAGGTTGGTGCACCCAGGTCATGCAATGCCATGGAGGTCAGAAGAGGGTGTCAGATTCCCCTGGAACTGGAGTTAAAGATGGTCTAGCGGTTTAGAGCGCCAACCGCTCTTACAGAGGACCCAGGTTCAATCCCCAGCACCCACATGGCGGCCTAGAACCATCTGAAACTCCAATTCCAGGAGAACTCCAGTTCCAGGGGAATCTGACACCCTCTTCTGACCTCCGCGGCATTGCATGACACGGGTGCACACACCTGCATGCACACAGTACATTCATACACATACATAAATAAATAAAATTTTAAAAAATAAAAAGGCAAAAAAAAAATCTCTAAAAGGAAAATAATTGATTTCTTATCATTTCCTTTTTATTTGCAGCCAAAGAAAAACCTCACATATTCCTCTTTTTAAAACTAGAGTTGGGGGCTGGAGCGATAGCCTATCGGTTAAGAGCACCGACTGCTCTTGCAGAGGACCTGGGTTCGATCCCCAGCACCCACATGGCAGCTAAGAACCGTCTGTAACTCCAATTCCAGGAGAACTCCAGTTCCAGGGGAATCTGAGACCCTCTTCTGACCTCCACGGCATTGCACAACACGGGCGCACAAACCTACATGCAGACAGTACATTCATACACATACAAAAATAAAAATAAATTAAATAAATAAATAAAACTAGAGTTGGGCTGGGAGTGGTGGCACACGCCTTTAATCCTAGCACTCAGGAGGCAGAGACAGACAGGTGGATCTTTGAGTTCAAGGCCAGCCTGGTCTACAGAATGAGTTCCAGGACAGCTGGGGCTACAGGGAGATCCTGTCTCAAAAAAAAAACAAACAAACAAAAAAAAACTAGAGTCAGGCATTGCAGCTCACACCCAGAATTCCAGCACCTGGGAGGCTGAGGCAGGAGGACAACCATGATTTCTAGACCAACCTTGTTTACATAAGTTAGTTCCAGGCCAGCTGGATATGTGTGAGGGGAGGGGATGTTGGGGGATGGCACAGCTTAATTATTCATTTTTGTATCTATAGTCAAACTTCACCACCCTTGCAGAAAAGGGCTCCTTTTTTTTTTTTTTTTTTCTTACCTACAGTTTCTAATTGCTTCTGGAGCCAGGGGACACACATTCCAGTAGGAGAAAACACAGAGGTCTCCACCTGCTCATCCTCCGTCACAGGCTTTTTCAGTTCTTCAGTGAAATCGCTCATACCTATTCCAACCTGAGAATACAAGTTAGTTTCATTATCTCCTAATTCACAGGGAGCTGAACTGTACAGAAAACCACCCTTTTCATCTAATATTATTAGACAGCAAAACTCATTGTACCTGACCAATCCTTTAAAGTAAAAATTGAATTTATGCCAGCAACAGCCAAAATGAAAGTTCCATCAAAAAACAGATCTGTACTGCTAATGTATGATATAGATGCAAAAATATGACACTGCACCTTAATTACAAGGAAAAACCTCAGCTTAGAGAAAGAAACTGAAAACCACTGAGTACAGTAATAGTAGCTAGTATTTATAGGGCCCTAACTATGTGCCTGGTCAAAAAAGTATCTGATCCTTGCAGCACTCCTGACGGGAGTACTATTATTCCGTCCATATTCATGTTGAAAAACTGTCTTATCAAGAGTATGTAACTTGCCCCCCTCCAAAAAAAATGAAGACAATATTCTAGGGGAAATACAGAGCATACAGGTTTGTTGTATAAGAACTGCCTGGGGCCAGACATGGTGGCGCACGCCTGCAATCCCAGCACTCGGGAGGCAGAGGCAGGCGGATCTCTCTGAGTTCAAGGCCAGCCTGTTCTACATAGTGAGTTCCAGGACAGCTGGGGCTACAGGGAGACCCTGTCTCAGAGCTGCCTGGAGATGGGGGCCACTGCAGTCAAGTAGAAAGTTAAAATAACCTACAAAGGAAGCCATATACATTATATTCTATATATTCATATATTATATTCTACATTAATATTCACATATTATTGTGCTGTATATGTATTAATAGATATTAAATTTATTTATTGTGTGTTAACGGGGAGGCGGGGCACAACGAGTGCCTGGAGGTCAGAAGAATGTCTCCTTGCACCCTGTGGATCCCTGGGATGGAACTCGGGTCCTGGAACTTGGCCACAAATGCCTTTCCCAGCAAAGCCAACTCACCTGGGTTCCCTTGCTTCTCCACCAGAATAAGCCTTTTAAAAATCAAACTCTAGGGGCTGGAGAGATAGCCTAGCGGTTAAGAGCACCGACTGCTCTTGCAGAGGACCCGGGTTCGATCCCCAGCACCCACATGGCGGCCGAGAACCGTCTGAAACTCCAATTCCAGGAGAACTCCAGTTCCAGGGGAATCCGACACCCTCTTCTGACCTCCGCGGCATTGCACGACACGGGTGCACAGACTTGCATGCAGACAGTACATTCATACACATACAGAAATAAATAAAATTAATAAAAAATAAAAATCAAACTCTATGGTAAGCGAAAAAGCTGGAAATAACACCTAATTTGAAACCGAGTAATATAAATCCTCCTTTCCAGGACCAAGACGCAAAACTAGGCGATCATGCGGTTGCCATGGGAACCAAAGCTTTGCCTTACCCGGAACTCCAGTTCTCAGAACCGCAGGCTTCACACAACCAGGAGGAAGTAGAAGGACATCAAGGGTGAGTGGCAGCACACCGCTTCCGGTCGCACTGAAGGCACAGAGTGCACCTACCTGCCAACAACTCGAGGTCCTCTTTCTCCAGACACCACACAACCAGAAGACAGCCCCACCGGAAGCCAGTACGCGAGCATTTCCAGTGAGCATGCCCACAACCTACCTTGGGCGTTCCATACGACGCGCAGGCGTAGCCCTGCCCTTGGCTCCTGCACAGCCTATAGTAAAACTGCCCACCACACCTATACCTCGGAAGTGGTTCCTAGTATGACCCGGAAGTGGATGCTGACTTCCTCCCTTGGATTGGTTAAGCCACCGTTTCTCCTGTTGGTCTATGGCTGAGGGAAAAAGTGAAATCGTGGTTCTAATTGCGGTTTTTTGGTCTTTTGTATGGTGTATGGAAATGTACTGGTCCTGCAATGTGAGGTGCTTCTGCTACCCGTGTCGTGGCAAATGCCCCTGTGTAGATCAGCGAAGAGTGTGTCCGGAGGTCTCCTGGAACTGGGGAGTCTGGAATTGGAGTTACAGACTGTTCTTAGGCCAGCCGGCGGATGTGGGTGCTTGGGTGAATCGAAACCCTGGTCTCTGGCAAGAGGCAGTCCGGTGCTCTTAAGCCGCTAGGGGCTATCTCTCTCAGCCCTTTAAAATTTGCGTCTTAAAAAATCTTTTTTTTATTATTTTTTTTTTTTTTTTTTTTTTTTTTTTTTTTTTTTATCTATTTTTTTTTTCCTTTGCATTTGGATGGTTCTGGAGATCCTCGTGGAACCTACTTTCATGATGGACATTGGGAACATGTATGAATTAGGAGGTTGAAACTGGGATGCTGAAGCCACGTGAAGTGAAATGAAGGACAAACGAATGATAATAGAGAAGGTGACCGTGGGAAAAGGTCGGAGATGTGTGGGAAAACAGTATTTGAAGGACTGATTTGTGAATGGACAGACGAAAGCATCCAAGAAGTGGCCCAGCGTTGAGTGAAAGCTAAGCTAAAGGGAGGCAACTTGAAAGTCAATGGAAGGAAAAATTGATTCAGAAATAAGGCTGCGTGAAAGATGCCATAAGTCTTTCCAGAACTCTCTGAATTTACCACGTGAGAGTGAGCCGATTGAGTAGAAATCAAAGGGTCTAATAAGACCCTAATAATACATTGAGCTCTTTAAATGCTACGAGTATTTGGTTCTGTGTTTTCTTTATAAACAATGAACGGTAGTCTTAGGCATTCAAGGAAAGATGTTTATATGTTTTTGTCTTAGTTTTTACCAATAGGCTAGTCAATGATCTGGCTTTATTAAGACCACAGGTGTAACCGTAATATGTTATCAAAGCAGACAGAGCAAACACAAGAAATAGTGATGTGTCTGCATGTCGCTTGGTTCATTCAAATGGACTCAGAGAACCTGACTTTTTGTAAGGCTAAAAGGTTAGATGGCTGATGGCGCTAAAACTAGGGAAGAATTTTCTGATCCCAAAGTTCTTAAACATGTCTTGACATTCGTAGGTAAAATTGAAAAAAGATCTGATTTTTTTTTTTTTTTTTTTTGAAAGACGGTCTCTCGGCCTTTCACCGCTTTAGGTCCCAGGTGGGCGGCTGGAAACGTTTGTAGAACCAGGCTGGCCTTGAACTCGTAACAGAGAACTCCCCCTGCCTCCCTGTCCGATCTGGCCTGCCTGAGTGTTGCTGGGATTGAGAAAGGGTGTTGTGCCACGCGACAAACCGCTGGCAAGATTTGAATATCTTATTATGTTAAATTTCCCCTCCCTTTCCCATACTGAAGCTCTGGAAGAAAATTAAAAAAAGAACAAAAGCTAATTGATTATTTCACATCTAACAAGATCAAGGATTTTTTATTTGTTAGACATCTAACAAGAAGATCAAGATTTTTATTTTTAGACGGCATATTAGTTAAAGCATGCACAAAAGCTTTCTAAACACCAACGTAGAATCCATAGTGAAAGGAAAATGTCCTGCTCACAAACTTAAATTGGTGAATCATTATAGGCTGTTCTGGTTTTTTTTTTTTTTAAGGGGTCTTTTTTTGAAGACAGGGTCTCCCCGCATGTAGCGGCCAGGAATAATTATAGTCTTTCTAAAAAGTTTTGTAGGGTATTTTTTTGAAAAAATATTATTTGGGGGCTGGAGAGATGGGCCCTTGCGGTTTAAGAGCGCTGACTGCGTATCTTGGCAGAGGACTCAGGTTGCGATCCGTGCAGCACCGACCATAGCGGCTGAGAACCGTCTTTAAAACCTCCAGTTCCAGGGAAGTAATCCGACTGGCGCTCTTTCTGACCTCCTACGCTGGAGCAATTGGCCTCACACGGGTGCACAGTAACCACGACCTAACATGACAGACAGTACTAATTCAGTCACCGAGATGAGGTAAAAAAGGAAATAAAGCTGGGGCGTGTGGCTGCAAGTGCCTATTAATCCCGAGCACTTGGGAGGCAGAGGCAAGGGCGGATCTTTGGTGAGGTTCAGAGGTTCAACCATCCGGCCTGGTCTATAACAGAGCAAGTCCCGCGAGGCACAGCTGGGGGCTAGCAGGGAGACGAGCTGTTCTCGCAAAAAAAGAACAAGCGTACAAAAAAAAAAATAAAAAATAAAGAAAGTGAAAAAAAAACATTCTGAGATAGGTGTGGTGTCCCACACCTTTGATCCCAGCAAAAAGCAGGCAAATGCAGATCTGCTGTGAGGATTTGAGGCCCCGAAGCCCCTGTGGCTAACAAAAAGGACCTCCTTTAAACACCCGCAAAAGGGGAAAAAAAAAATTATCATTCACCAGGTGTGGTGGCACAAGCTTTTTTTTTTTTTTGGAGGACTGCCACCTGTGGTTTGCCACTTGGGCTGGCCTGCGAACTCTTAAGGTTTAGAACAACAGGCTGGCCTGAACTTGCAGAAATCCACTTCCTGGAATTAAAGGCACGCACCAACCACCACGATCCGTTAGGCGCTGGTGAAATTTTTTTTTTTTTTTTTTTTTTTGGTCTTTTTGAAGGCTGGGTCTCGCTTGTAGCCCCAGCTGTCCTGGAACTGGTCCTCTGTAGTACCTTTAAAGGCCTGGCCTTGAACTCAAAAAAGATCACGCTGCCTCTGCCTCCCAAGGGCTAGGTTTAAAGGCGGTTGCCACCTTCCAGCAGCCAGGTGAAAATTACTCTTTAGGTAATGAAAGTGTCTAAGAAGCTGACAGGGGCGTTTGTGGGGCGAACTTACCTCGCTAATAGGAAAAGGTTCTAAAAAGTAACCGGCTGGGCGTGGTGGCACACGCCCTTTCAGACCTAGCACTTGGAGGCAGAGCAGTGGATCTTTTGTGAGGGTTTGAGGCCAGCCTTGGTCTACAGCGAGTGGAGTTCCAGGACAGCTGGGGTACAGGAGACTGAAAAAAAACTCCAAAAAGACCAAAATTAAAGCTGGGTGTGGTGCTCATGGCCTTAATCCAGCACCTTGGGAGCAGAGGCAGGCGATCTTTGTGAGTTCCAAGGCAGCCTGGTCTACAGAGTGAGTTGTCCAGGACAGCTGGGACTACAGGGAGACCCGTGTCTCAAAAAGACAAAAAAAAAAAAAAATTATTTTTTATTATTTATTTTAAAGAGGTAAGCTTCACATAGCCACACAATTGAAAGACATCCTCAAAGATAAACTACACTATATCATAATAATACGAATTAAAATGGAATATGGCAAAAAGTAAAAACAGTTTGCATAATAGTATAAAAATTAGCTATAATAGCCCTAAAATAATAAACTAGGATCCTTCCATAGCCTTAGACATAGTGAAAGATTGGCGTTAAAGGCACAACTTCAGTTTTTTTCCCCTTGTTTGGTAACCTGACCCAGCACTGGAATAAAAGCCCATACTAGCCTTCTGGAGAGCACTTAGGTAAAGAAAGAGTGCCAAGAGTATTATACACCATAAGGCAGTACCTTGGTTCCAGGAAGGTGACCTCAGGCCTTACAGTAAGTTCCTCCTGAACAAACTGTATGACTGATTCCAGCCAACAATAGTTGTAGCAGAAGGGAGCCAAGTCCTACACAAATTACCAGCTTAAAGCTGTGAACAGTGAAATGGTGGTTTTATAGGAACCAAGTGGGGAGTTTTAAATTTGTTTTGTTAAGAAAATATGGTAATACAGTGTGGTGGCACACGCCTTTTAATCCCAGCAATTTGGGAGGCAGAGGCAGAGCTGGATCTCTGTGAGTTCAAGGCCAGCTGTTCACATAGTGAGTTCTCGAGCGCATCTGGGGCTATAGGAGATCCTGTCTCAAAGGCATTGTTTTGGTTAATATTGATGCTCAATTGATTAGATTTAAAAAATCCCTAGAAGGGGGGCTGGAGAGGATGGTCTTAACGAGGAGGTTAAGTAGCCAATACCGCGGAACCAGCTCTTGCAGAGGACCGCAGGTTCGATCCCCAGCACCCAGCATGAGCCGAGAGCCATTCTGAAACCCTCCAATTCCAGGAGAACTTCCNAGTTTGCATAATAGTATAAAAATTAGCTATAATAGCCCTAAAATAATAAACTAGGATCCTTCCATAGCCTTAGACATAGTGAAAGATTGGCGTTAAAGGCACAACTTCAGTTTTTTTCCCCTTGTTTGGTAACCTGACCCAGCACTGGAATAAAAGCCCATACTAGCCTTCTGGAGAGCACTTAGGTAAAGAAAGAGTGCCAAGAGTATTATACACCATAAGGCAGTACCTTGGTTCCAGGAAGGTGACCTCAGGCCTTACAGTAAGTTCCTCCTGAACAAACTGTATGACTGATTCCAGCCAACAATAGTTGTAGCAGAAGGGAGCCAAGTCCTACACAAATTACCAGCTTAAAGCTGTGAACAGTGAAATGGTGGTTTTATAGGAACCAAGTGGGGAGTTTTAAATTTGTTTTGGTTAAGAAAATATGGTAATACAGTTGTGGTGGCACACGCCTTTAATCCCAGCATTTGGGAGGCAGAGGCAGGTGGATCTCTGTGAGTTCAAGGCCATCTGGGGCTATAGGGAGACCCTGTCTCAAAGGCATTGTTTTGGTTAATATTGATGCTCAACTTGATTAGATTTAAAATCCCTAGAAGGGGGGCTGGAGAGATGGTCTACCAGTTAAGAGCACCGACCGCTCTTACAGAGGACCCAGGTTCGATCCCCAGCACCCACATGGCAGCCGAGAGCCATCTGAAACTCCAATTCCAGGAGAACTCCAGTTCCAGGGGAATCCGACACCCTCTTCTGACCTCCACGGCATTGGACGACACGGGTGCACAAACCTGCATGTAGACAGTACATTGATACACATACAGAAATAAATAAAATTTAAAAAAAAATAAATAAAAATAAAATGCCTAGAGGATTATTAAAGCACACCTCAAGTGTGTCTGTGATAGTCTTTCCAGAGACGGTGAGCTCATCAAGGCTCTCAGTTACTCAATGGATTAGCTCCTGAATGGATCCATAATACTCTCTATAGCAGGAGGTCGATCACTGACAGTACCCTTGGGTTTACTTCTCACTCTGCCCTCTCTCTTGCTGAAGAATTTCCTTTGGTGCATAATCATGTCACTGATGTTCTGCCCAACCACATGGGGCCAAGCCACCATTGACTAAATCTTCTGGATTCGTGAGCAAAATGAATCCTTTAAGTGGTTGTGACAGGCATTTTGTCATAGTGATGAGAATAGCCAACACAGGTATCTTTGTGTCATGCACATTGATTTCTAGAGGATGCTTTGGGGATTGATTATTTTAGCATGAGGTGACTTTGGTTTCTGTCTTGGTTCTGCTGCATTTCTTTATGCCTTTGTGTGGAGTTCTTTCTGCCAAGGGTTAGTTCTGAATTTTCTTTTAAGTGTGTAAGGTATTAGTGACACCATTTTTCAAAATAGTTGGGAAGAATGTTTTAATTTGTGAATGGGATATATTATTACTTTGTAATAATCTCACAGTTATCATCTAGTATATTATGTATCATAAGAGGCTCCGGGATTTTAAAATATTTTAAAGTCCTAAAACACATTATTAAGCTTTGCTTTAGTTTAAAATAAATGTCTAAAATAACTCAGAGGCAGGTGTGGTGGCGCATGCCTTTAATCCCAGCACTTGGGAGGCAGAGGCAGATGGATCTTTGAGTTCAAGGCCAGCCTGGTCTACAGAGCAAGCTCTAGGCCAACTGGGACTAAAGGGAGGCCCTGTCTCAAAAATAAATAAAATATGGCATGGCTCAGGTGTTAATTTTTCAAGATTTTATTTTTATGTGTATGTGTATCTGTGAACATTAGTACAGTGCCTATGGAGCCTAGAAAAGAGTATCAAATACCCTGAAGCTGGAGTTGTAGGCAGTCCTGAGCCCCTGCCATGGAGGCTAGGAACAGAACATCTGCCTCTGCCACATGCACTCTTAATACTGAACCATGTCTCCAACTCCTACAATTTTGTTTTTGTTTTTGTCTTTTTGAGACAGGGTCTCCCTTTAGTCCCAGCTGGCCTAGAACTTGCTATGTAGACCAGGCTGGCCTTGAACTCAGCGATCCACCTGCCTCTGCCTCCCACATACTAGGATTAAGGGCATAGTTAATTTTTAATTATTACTCTCTAGGACTCTGGGCATAATTAA
Source organism: Rhizomys pruinosus (assembly GCA_009823505.1). Classification (NCBI taxonomy): domain Eukaryota; kingdom Metazoa; phylum Chordata; class Mammalia; order Rodentia; family Spalacidae; genus Rhizomys; species Rhizomys pruinosus. The sequence goes on from VZQC01009322.1 coordinate 153,859, forward strand.
ATGTTCCTAATGTAAACTGAAGTATAAAATAAACATCAGCGTTTAGAGACTACATATGAAATAAAGAATGTAAATTAGCTCTTTTAATATTTTGTTTTGTTTTGTTTTTTGTTTTTTTTTTTGGTGCAAGGCAGAGTGACCTGACCACTCTTTTAATATTTTTATGTTAGGAATTAAAATAACATTTTGGATAGAGTGGGTTAAAGAAAGCATATCATTAAAATTGAGATAATCTACTGTAGCAGATTTACCCTGTTCCAGCAGCATGAAATGACAGTGGGAGGCATTGACAGAGGAGAACATTGTAGAGCCCACACAAATTAACCTTTTTCAGTTGCTTCTGTGACTTGATAAGGAGCTATTTTTGTTCAGAATCTGAAATGTATAAAATATCTCCTCAAGGGTCCACCTGTTTCCATTGGATTCTACATTAATTACTGTCATCATTGTTGTGACAAAATACCTGACAAAAGCAACTTAAAAAAGGGTTTGTTTGGGCCCCTAATTTGATAGTCCAACCATGGTGGTAGGGAAATCACAGCAGTGGGAATGTGAAGCAGCTGGTCATGTTTGACCAGTAGTCGGTGTTCTAGTTTGCTTTCAATTGCTGTGACACAACACTCTGACCAAAACCAATTTGGGAGGAAAGGTCTTATTTGGTTCTCAACTCAGGTTGAGTTCATCATTGTGGGACCCTAAGGTGGGAGGAACTCAGGGCAGGAACCCGGAGGCAGGAGCTGGAGTGCGCTGCTTACTGGCTTGTTCCCATGCTCAGCCTGTTTTCAGCCCATGGGTGGCACCACCCACAGTAGGTTGGGCCCTCCCACATCAGTCAACAATCAAGAAGATGCCCCACAGACAGGGCCACAGGCCAGTCAATGGAAGTAATTCCCCAATTGAGGCTCCCTCAACCCAGTTGTGTCAAAGTGACACTAAAGCCATCCAGCACAATCAGGAAGCACAGAAAGATGTATTCTGGCTTGTTTTCTCCTTTATAGTCAGTGCAGAACTCCATATCATAGAACAGTGCTACCCACATTCAAGATGCATCTTCCCATCAGGTAGACTCTGGAGACATCTTCACAGCCAAGTCTCTGGGTAATCAGACTGCATTCTGCATTGTGTTATGTTTCTGTTGCTCTGACAGACACCATAACCAAAGGCACCTTAAAGAAGGAAGGGATGTTTTTGGCTTACAGTACCAGGGAGACAGTCTATCACGGTGGGGAGTGTGGCAGCAAGCAGCAGGCAGGGTGGCAGGAGGGGATCAGAACTCACATCCTCAGCCACAAGCATGAAACAGAGTGAAGGAAGTGGGCCAGGGGTTATAAACTTTTATGTTTTTGTTTTTGTTTTTTTATTTTTTTAATTAATTTTATTTATTTCTGTATGTGTATGAATGTACTGTCTGCATGCACGTCTGTGCACCCGTGTCGTGCAATGCCGCGGAGGTCAGAAGAGGGTGTCAGATTCCCCTGGAACTGGAGTTCTCCTGGAATTGGAGTCTTCAGACGGTTCTCGGCCGCCATGTGGGTGCTGGGGATCGAACCTGGGTCCTGTGCAAGAGCGGTCGGCACTCTTAACCGCTAGGCCATCTCTCCAGCCCCTAGGGGTTATAAACTTTTAAAGGCCACCCAGTGACACACTTCTTTCAGCAAGACCTCACTTCCTAAACCTCCCCTGACAGCAACAGTAACTAGGGACCAAGGGTTCACATAGCCAGCTGTACTGGAACTCACTCTGAGACCAGCTGGAATTTAACTCACAAAAAGATCACTGCGTCTGCTCCAAGGGTAGGTTTAAGGGGTGCCACCACGCACGGTGAAACTACTTTATTAGACAAATCTTAGGGCGTTTGCGAAGCTACCTACATAGAAAGTTCTCTACGCGTGGTGGCACACGCCTTTCAACCTAGCACTTGGAGGCAGAGCAGTGGATCTTTGTAGTTTGAGGCCAGCCTTGGTCTACAGCGTGAGTCCAGGACAGCTGTGGGATTACAAGGAGACCCTGCTCCAAAAAGACCAAAATTAAAGCTGGGCCTGTGTGTCATGGCCTAATCCCAGCACCTGGGAGCAGAGGCAGGGATCTTTGTGAGTCAGGCCAGCCTGGTCCTCAGAGTGAGTTCCAGACACTGGGACTACAGGGACCCGTCTCAAAAAGACCAAAATTAAATAATAATTATTTGTTTATATTTATTTTAAGAGTAAGTCACTACCACACAATTGAAAGACATACCTCAAAGATAACTCAATATATCATAATAATACGAATTAAAATAGAATATGGCAAAAAGTAAAACATTGCATAATAGTATAAAAATTAGCTTAATAGCCCTAAAATAACAAACTAGGATCCTCCAGCCTTAGACATAGTGAAAGGAATTGGCGTTAAAGGCACAACTTCAGTTTTTTTCCCCTTGTTTGGTAACCTGACCCACACTGGAATAAAAGCCCATACTAGCCTTCTGGAGAGCACTTAGGTAAAGAAAGAGTGCCAAGAGTATTATACACCATAAGGCAATACCTTGGTTCCAGGAAAGTGACCTCAGGCCTTACAGTAAGTTCCTCCTGAACAAACTGTATGACTTATTCCAGCCAACAAGTATGTAGCAGAAGGGGGCCAAGTCCTACACAATTACCAGCTTAAAGTAATGACAGTGAAATGGTGGTTTTAAGGAACCAAGTGGGAGTTTTAAATTTGTTTTGATTAAGAAAATATGGTAATACAGTTGTGGTGGCACACGCCTTTAATCCAGCTTTGGGAGGCAGAGGCAGGTGGATCTCTGTGAGTTCAGAGTGTCACAGGTATCCATCTGGGGCTATGAAGACCCTGTCTCAAAGGCATTGTTTGGTTAATATTGATGCTCAACTTGATTAGATTTAAAATGCCCTAGAAGGGGGGCTGGAGATTGATGTTCTACCATTTTAAAGCGCACCGACCGCTCTTACAGAGACCAGGGTTGATCCCAGCACCCCATCGCAGCCGAGAAGCCCATCTGAAGCACTCCAATTCCAGGAGAAACTCCAGGTCCAGGGATTCGACCCCTCTTCTGACCTCCACGGCATTGGACGCACGGGTGCACAAACCTGCAGCAGACAGTACATTATACCATACAATACAGAAAAATAAATAAAATTAAAAAAATAATAAAAATAAAAATGCCTAGAGGATTATTTAGCACACCTCAGTGTGTGTCTGTGATAGTCTTTCCAGAGACGGTGAGCTCATCAAGGCTCTCAGTTACTCAATGGATTAGCTCCTGAATGGATCCATAATACTCTCTATAGCAGGAGGTCGATCACTGACAGTACCCTTGGGTTTACTTCTCACTCTGCCCTCTCTCTTGCTGAAGAATTTCCTTTGGTGCATAATCATGTCACTGATGTTCTGCCCAACCACATGGGGCCAAGCCACCATTGACTAAATCTTCTGGATTCGTGAGCAAAATGAATCCTTTAGTGGTTGTGACAGGCATTTTTGTCATAGTGATGAGAATAGCCAACACAGGTATCTTTGTGTCATGCACATTGATTTCTAGAGGATGCTTTGGGGATTGATTATTTTAGCATGAGGTGACTTTGGTTTCTGTCTTGGTTCTGCTGCATTTCTTTATGCCTTTGTGTGGAGTTCTTTCTGCCAAGGGTTAGTTCTGAATTTTCTTTTAAGTGTGTAAGGTATTAGTGACACCATTTTTCAAAATAGTTGGGAAGAATGTTTTAATTTGTGAATGGGATATATTATTACTTTGTAATAATCTCACAGTTATCATCTAGATATTATGTACATAAGAGGCTCAGGGATTTTAATATTTTTAAGTCCTAAAAACACTTATTAAGCTTTGCTTTAGTTTATATAATGTCTAAAATAACTCAGAGGCAGGGTGTGGTGCGCATGCCTTTAATCCCAGAACTTGGAGGAGAGGCAGTAGGATCTTTGAGTTCAAGGCCACCTGGTCTACAGAGCAAGCTCTAGGCAATGGGACTAAAGGGAGGCCCTGTCTCAAAAAAAAAATAAAATATGGCATGGCTCAGGTGTTAATTTTTCAAGATTTTATTTATGTATGTGTATCTGTGAACTATTAGTTACAGTGCCTATTGAGCCTAGAAAAGTATCAGAAATACCCTGAAGCTTTGTAGGCAGTCCTGAGCCCCTGCCATGGAGGCTAGGAACAGAACATCTGCCTCTGCCACATGCACTCTTAATACTGAAACATGTCTCCAATCTCCTACCATTTTGTTTTTGTTTTGTCTTTTTGGGACAGGTCTCCCCTTTAGTCCAGCTGGCTAGAACTTCTATGTAAACAGGCTGGCCTGAACTCAGCGAATCCTGACTCTGCCTCCCACAATACTAGGATTAAGGGCAATGTAATTTTAATTATACTCTCTAGGACTCTGGGCATATAAATGTTCTAATTAAACTGAAGTATAAAATAAACATCAGCGTTTAGAGACTCTACTATGAATAGTTAAATTGTGTTTTGTATTTAGTGCTACTTTTAGTATTTTTATGTTAGGAATTAAAATAACATTTTGGATAGAGTGGGTTAAAGAAGGCATATCATTAAAATTGAGATAATCTACTGTAGCAGATTTACCCTGTTCCAGCAGCATGAAATGACAGTGGGAGGCATTGACAGAGGAGAACATTGTAGAGCCCACACAAATTAACCTTTTTCAGTTGCTTCTGTGACTTGATAAGGAGCTATTTTTTTTTTCAGATCTGAAATGTATAAAATATCTCCTCAAGGGTCCACCTGTTTCCCATTGGATTCTACAATTAATTACTGTCTCATTGTTGTGAACAAAATACCTGACAAAAAGCAACTTAAAAAGGGTTTTTGGGCCCGCCAATTTGATAGTCCAACCATTGGTAGGGAAATCACAGCAAGGGAATGTGAAGCAGCTGGTCATGTTTGACCAGTAGTCGGGTTCTAGTTTGCTTTCAAATTGCTGTGACACAACACTCTGACCAAAACCAATTGCGAGGAAAGTTTTTATTGGTTCTCAACTCAGGTTGAGTTCATCATTGTGGGACCCTAAGTGGAGGAAACTCAGGCAGGAACCGGAAGGCATGAGAGCTGAATGCTGCCTTAATGGCTTGTTCCCGCCATGCTCAGCCTGTTTTCAGCCCATGGGTGGCACCACCCACAGTAGGTTGGGCCACATCAGATTCAACAATCAAGAAAATGCCCCACAAGACAGGGCCAGCAGGCCAGTCAATGGAAGTAATTTCCTCAATTGAGGCTCCTCAACCCAGTTGTGTCAAAGTGACACTAAAGCACTCCAGCACAATCAGAAGCACAGAAAGATGTATTCTGGCTTGTTTTCTCCTTTATATTCAGTGCAGAACTCCTATCATAGAACAGTGCTACCCACAATTCAAGATGCATCTTCCATCAGTTAGACTCTGGAGACATCTTCACAGCCAAGTCTCTGGGTAACCACACCAATCCATTGAAAGTTCAGACTGCATTCTGCATTTGTTATGTTTCTGTTGCCCTGACAGACACCATAACCAAAGGCACCTTAAAGAAGGAAGGGATGTTTTGCTGCTACAGTACCAGGAGACAGTTCTATCACAGTGGGAGTGTGGCAGCAAGCAGGCAGGCAGTGGCAGGAGGGGATCAGAACTATCAATCCTCAGCCACAAGCATGAAACAGAGATAGGAAGTGGGCCAGGGGTTATAAAATTCTTTATGTTTTGTTTTTGTTTTTATTTTAATTAATTTTTTATTTCATGTATGTGTATGAACTGTACTGTCTGCATGCAGTTTGTGTATGCAATGCGTGGAGGTTAGAGAGGGTGTCAGATTCCTCGAACTGGAGTTCTCCTGGAATTGGAGTCTTCAGACGGTTCTCGGCCGCCATGTGGGTGCTGGGATCGAACCTGGGTCCTCTGCAAGAACGGTCCGGCACTCTTAACCGCTAGGCATCTTCCAGCCCCTAGGTTCATAAAACTTTTAAAGGACCACACCAGTGAACACTACTTTTCAGCAAGACCTCACTTCCTAAACCTCCCCTGACAGCAACATAACTAGGACCAAGGGTTCACATAGTGAGCCTGGGGGGGGGGTGCTGTTTCTTGTTGAAATCACCTGTCTTTACTTCTTTTTTTTTATTAATTTTATTTACTTTGTATGTGTTATGCTGTTTGCCTGCATCAGGTCTGTGCACCCTCGTTGCAATGCCGAGGAGTCAGAAGAGTGTTTGGATTCCCCGGAACTGGAGTTCTCCTGATTGGAGTTTCGGACGGTTCTGAGGCCGCGATGTGGGTGCTGGGGATCGAACCCGGGTCCTCTGCAAGAGCGTCGGCGCTCTTAACCGCTAGGCCATCTCTCCAGCCCCGTGCCTTTACTTCTTGAATGACACCTCCACAGCACAGTAAAGAACCAAGGCTATAACCAGATCTACTGATCAATAAGGTTTCTTAAAAGATTTATCCCCCACCGAGGCCTGGTGGCACACACCTTTAATCCCAGCACTCCAGAAAGGCAGAGGCAAGCAAATCTCTGGAGATCACAGCCAGCCTTGGTCTATATAGCAAGTTCCAGACCAACTGGGAGACCCTATCTCACAAAAGAAAGAACAAAACAAAATGAAGATTTGTCCTGGTGATGTACTCCATTGTTATTTTTTAATTTTTTTTTTTTGAGACAGGGTCTCCCTTTAGTCCCAGCTAGGGTGGAACTCACTCTGTAGGCTGGCCTTGAATTCACAGAGACCCACTTATCTCTGCCTCCTGGGTGCTAGGATTAAACGCCACCACACCTGGTTTAAAGATGGTTCTTAGCTGCTTTGGTGTGGGACGTTCGAACCGGGGTCCTTACTGCAAGAGCACGCAGTCTCTAACCACTGAGCCATCTCTCCAGCCCCGCCGCTTACTTTTATGTAGCAATTTCCTCCATTGGAAACATTCCTTTGTGAGGGAGGGTCAGGAGACTCAATGTAACAATCTTCAATTTCCTGCAAAAAGAATGCACCCTCCCCAAGGATACCAAAAAACAAAAAAAAAAAAAAAAAAAAGAAAAAGAAAGAAAAACAAAAACAGCTCATGGTGGGGGGAGGGAGCTGCCCAGTGGAGACTCTGACTATCCAGCTGTACAGTTTTCAAGAATCCTGTTGGGGCTGGAGAGATGGCTCAGCAGTAAAGAGCACTGGCTATTGTTGCAGAAGACTGGAGTTTGACTCGCAGCACCCACATGGCAGCTAACAACTGTCTGTAACTCCAGTTCCAGAGGAATCTGATGCCCTCTTCTGACCTCTGTGGACATTGTAGGACATCGGTGCACTTAACTTGCATGCAGGCATACATGCAGGCAATACACCCATATATAAAATAAAAATAATAAAATATTAAAAAAAAAAGAGTCCTCAGTCATCCAGGCTGGTGCAGGCTTTTCAATGACCAGGTACCTTTGGGCCCTTCCTGCTCCCATGTGTCACCCTCACCCATACTCCTTAAGGAACAATAATAAACTCATTGACTTTGGAGTCATCCATTTTCTATCTGGGGTCGGTTCCCTATCTTGGTTAAATTGACATTTGTGTTACATCTCCCTGGGAAAAGTCTCACACAACAGAACCAGTACGTCTCATGCTACAAATGCAGTATTCTTTCCCCGAGTCCAGGAGCTTCAACCTGGACCCCCTGCTGACCACCTTTACCCTACACCTGACCTGTCCCTGATGTGGGCTCATTTATGCAGCAAAAAAAAAGAAGAAGAAAGAAAATTAAGGCCGACAGTTGATGACTGGAAAAGGACAAAAAAAAAAAAACGTTCATCAAGCTCATTTGCCTTGATGCCGGGATTCAGAAACGTCCAGCCTAGAAGACATTGTTGAAAAGCAGACACATAACAGTGTCCCTGAATGTCTGGCTGAGGGAGACATTATTGATGCTCACTTTGGGTTCTGTTGTTGCTATTTCAAGATGAGAGGCTTGTTATATAGCCCAGGGGGTCTTGAACTTGAAACAATCCTCCCCCTTGCCCCAGGCTTGCATTCAGGACGGATGCCCTGAAAATCAGGAAAGCTTTTTTTTTTTTTTTTTTTTGTTGGTCTTTTCGAGACAGGGTCTCCCTGTAGTCTCAGCTGTCCTGGAACTCACTCTGTAGACCAGGCTGGCCTTGAACTCACAAAGATCTGCCTGCCTCTACCTCCCAAGTGCCAGAAAGCTTTTATAAAGAACTTTCTTTCCTAGCACTCGGGAAGCAGAGACAGGCAGATTTCTGTCAGATCAGGGCAGCCTGGTCTCCATAAAGAGTTTCAAGCAAGCTGGAGATCCCATCTCAAACAAAATCAACTTTCTAGGGCTGTGGGCCTGGCACTAGGTCAGCAGAGGTAGGAAGATTGCTCCAAGTTCAAGTCCAGCAGTGTGGAGAAAGAGGAAGGGAGGGAGGGAGGGAGGGAGGGAAATTTCCTTACTGTAGGACCAAGATCTTATTAGAGAATTTATTATGCAAATTCTATCCACATCGTATGCAAAACAGAACAGTGTTCTATTCCTCCAGGACGAGAGAGATGGCTCAGCAGATAAAAGCACTTGCTCAGAAAGGATAATGACTTGAGTTAGATTCCCAGATCCCATGGTAGAAAGAATGCCTCCCCAAAGTTGTCCTCCCTACACACATGTATGCCACAGCTCTACACACATGTATGCCACAGCTCTACACACGTGTATGCCACAGCTCTACACACATGTATGCCACAGCTCTACACACATGTATGCCACCGCATGTGCACACTTGAGAATATACACAAAATTTTTAAATATATTTTTAATTTATTTTTATGCGTATGAATGTACTGTCTGCACGTAGGTTGGTGCACCTGTGTCGTGCAATGCTGCAGAGGTCAGAAGAGGGTGTCAGATTCCCCTGGAACTGGAGTTAAAGACAGTTCTTAGCCACCATGTGGGTGCTGGGAATCGAACCAGGGTCCTCTGCAAGAGCAGTCGGTGCTCTTAACCACTGAACCATCTCTCCAGCGTAGTGATACTTCTTACACTGGTAACATCTATTGGCAAAAGCTGAAAACAAAAAAACAAAACAAAAAAAAGCTGAAAACCCTAGAAAATAATGTATTAACTCACATTTTACTTTGGTCCATTAAGAACTTGCCACATAGTTCTATATTGATTACATTTTCATTCAATCAATAAGTTTAGGTATATGAATGCGATCCTCTGGAACATTTGTCTAAATCAAAAAATTAATATACTTTTTTTTTTAGCTGGGTGTGGTGGTGCACGCCTTTAATCCTAGCACTTGGGAGGCAGAGGCAGGTGGATCTTTGTGAGTTCAAGGCCAGCCTGGTCTACAGAGTGAGTTCCAGGACAGCTGGGGCTACAGGGAGACCCTGTCTCGAAAAGACAAAAAAAAAAATATTAAAAAAAAAAATTAATATACTTTTTAATCCCAGCACTAGGAGGCAGAGGCCAGCTGTGAGTTCAAGGCCAGTCTGGTCTAAATAGTGAGTTCTAGGCTAGCTGGAGCTGCAGGGAGACCCTGTATAAAAATACAAAAAAAACTCCTTTTTAGTTATGAGTTATACTTAAAAGTTTTAATGGGAATAAAATATGAAAGCAATTTAAATAGAAATATTAAGTATATCTAATTATTGAGCAAAAATGTATTTTATGAGAAAAATTAACCTTTTGTGTATGCCTCCTAGAAAACTTAAATTACATTTGTAGTTGATATTACATTTCTATTGGAGAGCACTGTCTTAGGGAATCAGTGGGAAATAACGAAAGCCGGTCATGTCTAGAGCCTGTGCTGAGTCATTTGGGTTTGCGGTCATGTATCTTCTTCCTCTTATTCGCGTTGAACCATTTCACACTCCCTGTGGATTCAGAGAGGAATGAGTTCTCATACTAATTGCAGAGAACACTTACTTCTTCTGTGCATAATTGCCCAGTCTTCATAAGGGAGTTATGGTTCTATCTATAATTGTATATGCACAGACCAATTAAAATGCAGAAATCTCCAAAGATTAGATTTGTCCCTTTTCTGTCTTTTTTTTTTTTTTTTTTGGTATTTTTGAGACAGGGTCTCCCTTTAGTTCCAGCTGGCCTAGAGTTCACTCTATAGACCAGGCTGGCCTTGAACTCGCAGAGATCTGCCTGCCTCTGCCTCCCAAGTGCTAGGATTAAAGGCGTCTGCCACCACACCCAGCTTCTGTCTTAATTTTTAATGTTTGCCTGCATGTATGTAGTATGTATGTATGTATGTATGTATGTATGTATACCATGTGTGTGTGCCTGGTGCCTACAGAGACCAGAAGAGGGCACTGAATCACTTGGACCTGGAGTAACCAATGGTTGGGATCTACCATGTGGTGCTGGGAACAGAACTCTGTCCTCTACAAGAGAAGCCAGTGCTCTTAACTGCTAAGCCATCTTTCTAGCCCCTGTGGTGGTTATATGCTACCCCCTTCCAAACATATTTTTCTCTTTCTCAGCTCTTGGTGTCTCCTCCAGGATGTGCCTTGATCTTCCAAGCAACTTGGGGGGATGTTCCTGACTTTGCTTTCTTTCAGTGAAAAGAGAACAATTTTCTGGCGTAGACACTGTTCCAAAATGTCCCCTTTGTAAAGTCATTATTTGGCAAAACTTGTTGCAGCATCCACCAACTATACTAGCTTTAGTGCCTGGGGTTTTACTGTTTATTTACTCTTTTTTATTTATGGATTTACTTCACTAAAAAATTGCTGTAGGGCTGGTGAGATGGCTCCTCAGTTCAGAGCACTGGCTGCCCTTGCAGAGGGCAGAGTTCTGTTGCCAGCATCCACAAAGATGCTAACAACCATTTGCAACTCCAGTTCCAGGGGATTTAATGCCCTAGTCTGTTCTCTACAGACACTGCATGACATGGCTGCACATACATGCAAGCAGAACACTCAGACACATATAATAAAAATAAATAGCTTCCAGGGCTGGAGAGATGGCTTAGTGGTTAAGAGCACTGACTCCTCTGTCAGAGGACCAGGGTTCAAATCCCACCCACATGGTGGCTAACAACTGTAACTCCAATTCCAGGGGATCTGACACCTTCTTCTGACCTCTGTGGGCCAACAACACAGGTGCATTTACACACGTGCAGGCAATACACTCATACACAGAAAATTTTAAAAGATTTTTAAAAATTGGGGCTGGAGAGATGGCTCAGCAGATAAGAGCACTGACTGCTCTTGCAGAGGACCCAAGTTCAATTCCCAGCACCCACATGGCAGCCAAGAACCATCTCAGGCCAGGCGTGGTGGTGCACACCTTTAATCCCAGAACTCAGGAGGCAGAGGCAGGTGGATGTCTGTGAGTTCAAGGCCAGCCTGGTATATATAGCAAGCTCCAGGTCAGCTGGGATTAAAGGAAGACACTGCCTCAAAAGATTTTTTAAAAAATTAAAAAATAGGGGCTGGAGAGATAGCCTAGCAGTTAAGAGTGTCGACTGCTCTTGCAGAGGACCAGGGTTCGATCCCCAGCACCCACATGGAGGCTGAGAACTGTCTGTAACTCCAAATCCAGGAGAACTCCAGTTCCAGGGGAATCCAGCACCCTCTTCTGACCTCCGAGGCACTGCACGACATGGGTGCACAAACCTACATGCAGACAGTACATTCATACACATAGAAAATAAATAAATAAAATTTTAAAAATATTTTAAAAACTAAAAAAATAAAAACCTCCCAATCACTGTAAAGTTTTAACCTTGACCCCAAGGAATCTGAGACTTAGAAAAATTAGTGGCTCATAACAGTTCACAGAAGTTCAGTCCTTCAGCTGGCTGCATTGCCTGCCTCTGCTGCTCTCGTGGGGAACCAGCTGATATCTGAAAACTAAATGGACAAAGCCAAACAGTTTGCCCTGTGGAAGTGAGCTGCACAGGCCACACCCTGAAATCTGTTCTGCATTTTTTTCAAAACGCCAAATATTTGACATCAGTGAAATTAGTGCCAAGGTAAATTAAGCCAAAACCAGAAACAGGAACCCATATATACACCTGTGTATTGGGGCAATTGCAGATGTTTGAGTTTCTTTGTATAATAGAAAGTGGAATAATATTTATCAGAGTAGACAAATAGTACATGCTGGCAGGAAACATGACCTTGTATTTGATTCCCTCCCAGAAGAAAGTACACGTTGGCAGGACGTTTCAATTGTGGGGAGGGACTTAGCCCTACTGGTCATGGCCAACACAAACTTCCTTCCTGCGGTTTCAGACCAGAAGGGTCACTTATATTCACTTCAATCATGGGATCCCTTCATTAAGAGTATAATAGCTTTCTGTATTTCTATTGTCTAAATTCTCATATTAGTTTTCAAGGGCTTTCGCCCAAATTTGTCTTCCATTGCTCTATCACAGTCCTGTTGCTGTAGTGAAATGAAATATATTACTGCTTTCTGCTGAGTAGTTTTTTCTTTTATACTTTATACACACTAGTTGAGCACTGCACCACTGAGCCACAACTCCAGCAGAGAAGAGTTTTCCTATATTGTTTTCTTCACCTGCCCTCTCTGTAGAATCTAAATGCTAGATATTCATTAAGACTCGGTCAAATATCACCACTCATCACTTACCTCTTTTAGCTTTTTGTTTTGAGATAACATTTCATATTATAGTCCAGGCTGGCCTCAAATTCTTACCAATCCTCCTGCCTCAGCCTCCTAAATGCTAGAATTACAGGGTTTTTTTTTTTAACTCTTTAGTGCTTACAGGTTGTTTTATTTAGCAAAACACATTTTACCTTGTTGTGTGAAGGACAGGCCCTCCCACTGCCCATATCAAGGAAGTAACAGGTGTTAGCTAGAAAGGGCTGTTTGTCTTCTAGGAGTTTCCAGTCAGATGAACCTGCCCACCCTTCAGGGTGGACCTAAGATTGGGGCTCCTTGGGTACAAATGTAAAGGTGGACCAATCTCTGAGGCACTGATGCAAAGAATGGTACTGGACACACACACACACACACACACACACACACACACACACACACACACCCAGTACTCTGGGAAAAGGGAAAAAGGCAAGGAGAACTCAAGTTATTCACCAGAAATGGTACAGTGCACTCATACCTAATATAAAAATGTGTTTGCTAGCTGGGTATGGTGGTGCATATCTTTAATCCTAGCACTCAGGAGGCAGAGGCAGGTGGATCTCTATGAGGTCAAGGCCAGCCTGGTATACGTAGTGAATTACTCAAAAAAAGACAAAAAAAAAGACTATATTTGCTATAGTTTACTGTCTCAATATATTATGACCAATTACAGTTTTTTTAATTTTCCTAAACTTTTTTTTTTTGGTCTTTTTGGGACAGGGTCTCCCTGTAGCCCCAGCTGTCCTGGAACTCACTCTGTAGACCAGGCTGGCCTTGAACTCACAAAGACCCACCTGCCTCTACCTCCCAAGTGCTAGGATTAAAGGCGTGCGCCACTACACCCAGCCCTAAACTCTTTAATAGGTAGTACATGATTTATTACTCTTCAGTTACTTTTATTTTATTTTCTATGCATTTCTTTCTTTTTATTTATTTATTTATTTATTTTTTTTTTTTGAGGTCAGGTTTTGCTACATACCCTAGGCTGGCCTTGAACATTATCCAAGGTCTGATGAACTTATCTTCTGAGGTAGAAATCACTTTTGTGTTTCTGCAATATTCAAGGTCAGTGTCCTGCTTTTATTTTTGTTGCTGGAATAGAATACTCTGGCAAAACAACTTTAAGGGAGAGAGGGGTTTTTTGGCTTACAATTCCTGGTTACAGTCCATCATGGTGAGGAATTCAAAGCAGGAACTTGAAACAGCTGGTCACATCCACAGTCAAGAACAGAGAATGCATGCCCACTCAATTCCGCTCAGTGTCTTCACTCATATCCAGCCCAGGACACAAACTCTGTGTTCCAGGCCACCTATGTTTAGGCTGGGTCTTCCCACATCATTTAAGGTAACGGAGACAGTCTCCCACAGACATTCCCACTGGCCAACCTGATCCGGACACCCTGTCACTGAGACTCCCTTCCCAAGTGATTCTATAGTGTCAAATTGACAAAGTAACTGTCCCAGCAGCTGGAGAGATGGCTCAGCAGTTACGAACACTTGCTGTTCTAGTGAATCCAGGTTTGACTCCTAGCACCTACATGGCTGCTAACAACTGTCTGTAACTCCAGTTCCAGGGGATCTGATATCTTCTTCTGGCTTCTGTGGGCACTGCACACACATGGTGCACTTGCACACATGCAGGCAAAACACTCATACATATAAAATAATTTTTAAAAGTTATTATATTTTTTTAAATAGTTTTTAAAAAGTAACTCACAAACAAAACCCCAAAGAATAGCTTTAATTCTACTCTCAGAATGGTTTTCTGTTAACAGGTCAAAAGTTATTTTCTTAAGCCATAGGTGTGATCCATAACACTGATTAATCTGCCAGCCAGAAGTACCACACTCCTTATATGAAGACTGGAAAAAAAGAGAATTCGTTGCACCATACTTTAGCCTCAGTAATGCATGATCTTCATGGGGCCTGGAGTGATTGCTTTTCACAGTGTGCATGAGATACATTAATTAAATGGAGTTGCATTTGCTATGTTGTGTAGCTTTTCTCTAAATCAGGAACAAGTGCTTAGCCACTGGAATTCTTTTCTTCATTGGATTCTGTCTCTAAGGGTAAACTTAAAGGTCAAAGGACCTTCCTAAATAGTTGGGGCAAAAGCAAGCCTGAGGGTCTGGGAATGAAGCTCAGGTGTCAGAATGCTTGCCAAGCATGCATAAAACCCTCGGTTTCAGCTGAGCGTGGTGGCGCACGCCTTTAATCCTAGCACTTGGGAGGCAGAGGCGGTGGATCTTTGTGAGTTCAAGGCCAGCTGGTCTACAGAGTGAGTTCCAGGACAGCTGGGGCTACAGGGAGACCCTGTCTCGAAAAGACCAAAAAAAAAACCAAAAAAAACCCAAAAAACTCTTGGTTTGATCCCTAGCACATCATAAACTAACTGGGCAAGGTGGAGGAGAGGGATCAGTAATTCAAGGTTGGGGCTGGAGAGACGGCTCAGAGGTTAAGAGAAGTTCTGCCCTTGAAGAAAACCTGGGTTCAGGTCTCAGCACTCACATACAACCATCCTCAACTCCAGTTCTAGAGAATCTGACACCCTCTTCTGGCTTCTACAAAGCAATCATATATAAAATAAAAAGAAATAAAATATTTTTAAAAATAAATTTAAGGTCATCCTGGGCTGCATAGCAAGCTCAAGCCCTGACTGTCTCAAAAACAAACAGGCAAAAAAACAAACCTGAAATGGTCCTGCTGTATATGTCAGGAAATTAGGTGCAAGACTTGAGGAGTATTTACTCAATGCATTTCTCAAAAAGATGTAAATGTTTTACCAAAAGCTTTTAGTTAAAGCAAAGATTTTGTAATACAGTGAACCTCAGATATCCTAATGGGTGGAGAAGATGGGCAGTAGGAAACAGAATGAACTGTAAAGAGACCCAAGTTAAAGCATTGCATTGACCCACAAGTTGCCTTTAGGACCATAATATGGATTCTTTCCATTTTAAAAATAATATTGGGGATAGGATGGGTTTAAAAAAAAAACAGAGCTTGAAGCATTGGAGAAAGCATAACCAGAACAAGCCTCCTTCAGGAAGCTTCTATCTAAGCCTATTCTTACACTGAGGCATGTTTTCTTTTTCTCCCCAAATTGCGCTTACTAGGGATCAAGCCTTGACAGTGAATTCATGATCTCTATAGAGAGGAGTCTAGAGAATTCGTTCTTCATGTGTAAGACAAGAGGTTGTTTCTCTCTGATAGTCTGTGTGAGTGTGCTTTTCCTTCCTCTGAAAACGGTGACTCTTTTTCGCCTGACAATAAAATAGCATCCATTTCTGGCAGTTTGTAGGAGCTGAGACCAAAATACATTGGTAGGAACATCTCTTATGTTTCACTAAGTGCGGGTTAAGCATTCTCCAACATTTGTGTTTCAAAAAATGTCATCAATGAAAGTGAAAAGACAGGCACACAGAAGCACAGAGAGCCATGTGTAGGCCTTGCCTGTAATCCCAGCACTCAGGAGGTGAAGGCAAGAGTTTCAAGTTTAGCTTTGGCTACATAGCAAGGTTTAAAGAAGCCTGGAGTAGTACATGAGAGCCTTGTCTCAAACAAACAAACAAAAAAAGAAAATGAAATTCATATAGTTGATAAGGGACATATATCTAGAATACATAGGTAATTCTTGCAATTCAATGATAAAAGACAGCTTAATTTGAAAAATGTAAATGCCAATATGTATATGAAAGGATGCTCAGTAGCATCAGTACTCCTTTATACTTACTAGGGTGACAATAAAAAAAGATGACAGGAAGTGTTGGCAAGGATATGGAAAAATGGGACCCCACATACCAGTAGAACAGACCACAGGTCTAAACGTAGGAGCTAAGTCTGTAAGACTTCAGGAAGATGACTCAGGAAAAAATGCTTGTGACCTTAGGTTCAACAAATGTGAAAATACGAAAGCACATGCTCCAAGAGGAGTAAATCTGTAAGTTGGACCTCATAAAAAAAAAAACCTAAAAGTTTTACTTTCACTTCTGTATTCATTGCTATGACAATGGAAAGGCAAATCAAACAGTAAAAGAATGTACAAACCCTATGTCTATAAGAGGAATTATATCTAGAATATAGGAATACTTCTTGCTGGAACAAAAACTGAGCCAGGGCTGGAGAGACGGTAGAACGAGAGGACCAACTCCTACAATTTGTCCTCTGACCTCCACACATGCACCCAGCCACACACAAAATAAACAAACGTTAAAATTATGAGTAATCAATTCAGTCATAGGAACAATGGCCCTGCATGTAAAAGCATATCTGAGTCAAAATAAATATCAGTTAAGTAATACTGGCAAGTCTTCAGGTACTTTGCTTTTTTCTACTGGTGAATCATTACTGATTCTATTCTAAATGGAAATAAGAAGATATTCAAATTATTCCACTTTCTTTCATATCCTGGTATACAGGGTATATAGGAAAAGAGGTGCACTGAGATCACATTCACCTCCTTTATGATAGGTATGCCCTCATCCAACAGTAAATATCTGGGTAAACACCAAACTCTGTTCCTGGTGTTAAGAATGTTGCTGAGGGGAGCAACATTTAACCATGGGTTCAACTGGCAGATCAGTGTTGAATACCTCATATGGTCCAGACATTTCCCTAGGGACCAATTAACAGCAGGGAGGAAAACAAATTAAGGCTGAAGTGTAGCTCAGTGATACCTCTTGCTGAACATGCAATCTCTAGCATTACACCAGCAACCTTCTGCTCCTATGGAGGGCAGGAACAGTGAAAATAGATAAGCATAAAATAACTGATAAATACATTAAAGAAAAATAAAGCTCGGTGATGTGCTTGACAGTCTTGGGAAAGGATTCTCTTTTATGTGGAGCGGCCAAGGTTTCTCATATGGTATAGCACTATTAGGCAGGATAGAATGAAGGGACTAGTTAGCCAGGCAGACCACTTGCAGGAATTACTACTGCAGGTAGGGGGAAACTGCAACCATTAATACAGGCAGGAACTGGCTTGGTGGATTTGAAAGGAAGAATGTTACAAATGAGCAAAAGAGGACAACAGGGGAGTCAGATGAGATGTGGCAGTGCAGTCCGTGGTAAACCCTGAGTAGCACTTGGAAATAGGAAGCTCTTAACCATTAGGCCATTCTCTTAGTTTGAAGTTCTTGGAAGGTTTTAGGCAGATGAGAGAAACCAAATTTCTATTTATAGGCACCATTCTAGCTGCTATTGAGGAGTAGACACTGTCAACATGAGGGCATTCCAGTGAGCTATGAGGTTGGTCTAGCCTGCAGTGCTGGCAAAGCAGATGGTGAGAAGTGGTCAGGGTCTGGATGTATTTTAAATACCTATGCTGAGTGACAGAAGCTGGCTCCAATCAAACAAACATGTGAAACATAATTCTATCAAATTCTAGAAAATGCAAACCAATCTATATTGACACAAGGATGTTTGGAGACATCAAGGAGAGGGGTGAGAGAGATTCCAGAGAACCATGAGGACGCTTCTAGGGAGAAGGGATGTGTCAGTTTCCTCTGTTGCAGTGATGGTCTCCAGGGTGCACTCATGTCAGAACATATCAAATTGTACAGTTTAAACTTATGCAATTCACCACAAGCTAATTATATCTCAGTAAAGACATGGGGTGGCCTGATGGCTTGGACTGGGGTGTGAGAGTAGAGATCAGGGCTGGTTTATAGAAGTGGGGCCTGGGCACCTGGACAAGAGGAACTAAATTGTCATCTATTCCCTATCTGAGATGAGAAAGAAAGATAGGACTGGGGTTGAAGAGGAAAAAAAGAGTTTGGTTTCAACATAGTATTTTAGAGATGCCTATTCAGAGCACCGCAGATTCTACAACAGATAAATATACAGTAGAAAAGGAATGAAGGATGAATAGCACTTCTCAGATGGAGTCCATCCCAGTCTTACCCACACTGTGTTCATTCCAAACATCTCTAGAACTATGGTGGCCCAGTGGGGCCTATCCTAGTTCTACAGGCAGATGTCAGTACCTTTTTCCCCCACCTTTTTCTTTATTCAATATCAGGGACTGCATGATGAGCCACATTCTTTTCTTCTGCTTTTAAATCTTCCAATGATGGGGCTGGAGAGATGGCTCAGCAGTTAAGAGTACTGGTTGCTCTTGTAGAAGGCCCAATTTGGTACCCAGCATCCATGTGGTCTCTAACAACCATCTGTAACTCCAGTTCCAGGGAATCTGATGTCCTCTTCTGATCTCCATGGATATTGCATACATGAGTGGGTTTCCATACATACAGACAAAATACTCATAAAATAAAAAATAAATTTTTTTTTTGTCTTTTTGAGACAGGGTCTCCCTGTAGCCCCAGCTGTCCTGGAACTCACTCTGTAGACCAGGCTGGCCTTGAACTCACAAAGATCCGCCTGCCTCTGCCTCCCAAGTGCTAGGATTAAAGGTGTGCGCCACCACGCCCGGCAAAATAAAAAATAAATTTAACAATATAAGACTCTAACTGATAGGTTTCTTGTTTATGGTTGATGAATTATCTTAGCAGAGGCTGCAGTGAGAAGCCTCTGGTCACAAGTGAATGCAAGCTGTTCCAACAAAGGACTGGCCTGGCATAGCCACACCTCCCTGGGCTGAGCTGCTTATACCTTTTCAAAAATGCACACATAGATAGTCCCGTTATGTTATGACTGAAATAAAATTTTGCTCCCTTAGTGTTGTGGTCCATTTCCCAGGCAGATGTGACCAAACATCTTGTTATCCCAGATAGGCCACCACCAACAGACCCAAGGAAATGCCGCATCACCGAAGAGCCCCCCCCCCCGGCTGACAGTCTCGCAGATGCTGCATCATGAAGTACCCCTTTCAGTTAACCTTCCACCTCCTGCATCCTCTAGCACCTCTTGAGACCTCTGGGGGAGGGGGACAGAGGAGGAAGGAATTGGCTAGACTCTCGTCTAATGACCTTCCCACACTCTCCTTCTAGAGGAACTGAAATGATAATAGGCTTAGCCTTGTGCAAGTCTCACAAATAGGTGATCAAAGCTGCTCTGATTTCATAGGGCAATAGTCCTGTCTCACCTCAGGGACAGTTCTATAACACCAGTCAGCAAGAAAGTAGGTTTGATGGATGCTTTACATGGTGACTAAAGAGGAGTGTTTTTATCGGCTCCTTCATTACTGGGTGTGTGGCCGCTTCATTTGCTCAATTCTAAAACCAGATCATTGACAGTACCTATTATCAGGTACTGTGAAGATACCCACATAAAATCTCAACACCCCAAAACAACTGCACATAGAAAGTACTCAATAAATGTTAACTATTATGGACTGCCGTGTCTTTTATGACATGTATTTTCTGTTTGCGACAGGATTAGCCTCAAACTCTGAGATCCTCCTGCCTCGGCCTCCCATGAGCCACCACACCCGGGTGACACTTGCTCTTTAACCATTTTCTTATCAATTGGGATTCCATGAATGTGTGGACTCTTTTAGACCAAGGAGGAATACAGTCCTCCCCTACACCATGCTAGGACTCTGCCTGGGTCTGGCATGGATGGACGCTCACAGCGCAAGTTTAACACATTGGTATTGGATTAAATGGCTTCCTTTATGGACAGAGACAGGAATCTCAAGATCTCAGGGGCTGAGGATCTCTGCCCACCAACTCCCTCCACTTTAAATCAGGGGACTCTAATTTATAACCTCTTCCACTATATTCAAATCAAGGGGATCTTGTGATGGGGGGACCCTAGGGAGCTTGAGGCTGGGTGTGTAGGCCTGCATCTGAGACACATTATGGCTCATCGTGGTGGGACTTGGCGGTTCAGAGCCAAGTTGGGGGGAAGTAGGAAGGCTGGCCCGAATGCATCAGTCACCCGAAGCCGCAGGAAGGAGCCCGGAGACCAGTAGGGACGGCGCAGAGACGCGAGGTGACGAACCGGGTGACGCGAGGGTCGCTCGCTAGGGCGCCGGAGCCGAGGCCGGGGATTGGGCGAGAGGAGGCACCGAGGCGAGGTCGTCAAGGCAGCGGGCGGGAGGCAGGACGCGGCGGCTCCGCAGGATGGCAGCGCATCTCGCCGGGCCCTGCTGACGTGTCGCTCGGAGCCGCTCGGCCGCCCCCGGCGCCGCCCCTCGACTGCCCGCTCCGCCCCCGGCGCCGCCGCCCGGCCTCCTCCGCGTCCCCCGCGCCCGCGGTGGCCTCAACATGGCTGCGGCGCCGGGGCTGCTCCTCTGGCTGCTGCTGCTCGGGCCGCCCTCGGTCCCCGGCCAGGCGGATCCCCGCCCGGGCCGGCGCTTCTCGGAGCTCAAAGTCTGCGGGGACGAGGACTGCAGCAGTGAGTGCGCGGGCGGCGGGGCGGGCTGCGGGGGCTGCGCCGGGCGGGGGTCACAGCGGGACCGCTGGAGGAGGGTGGGGGGTCGCAGGCCCCGGGACCTCGGGGAGCCGGTGTCCGCCCCCTCCGGCTCCGCGATCGCCCGGCTGCCCCTGCGGTGGGGGGCCGCGCCTCCCACTTGTTGCCCGGGTCTGCTCCACGCTGCTCGCAGGAGGCTGGGGGCGCCGCGGACCCTGCCGGGTGTCGGCTGGGACAGCGCTTCCCGGACCTCCGCCCCCTGCGAGGGTGATGGGGAGACGCGCCCCTGCGTCCTGAGCGCCCCACGCTGCAGCCGAGCGCGTCCCTGCCTGCGCCAGCCGCGGACACCGGGTCCACGCAAGACCCAGACCCACGCACTGAGAGATGGGGAGCGCAATCCCAGGGAGGAGGTTGACGGCGGGGTTCCTTGGGAAGGGCACCGGCGCTGCCCTTCGCCCCCTCTGCTGCACTGGGACACGGCTATACCACCCGTGGAACAGGAGGAACTGGAGTTTAGGTTTGGAATGAGCCCCGGTGTGCTCTGAGGTCTTTTCCTGTGGGTTCTTAGCGTGCAAGCTCTTGCAAGCTGTCAGGTAGGGCTGACAGAAGGTCAAAATCTTTCGCTCTTAAAGAGGCCGAGTCGCAGCACCGGCCACCTGGGAACCGCAGCCTTCTCCTCTCTGCGCAGTTGTGCTCTGGTCCTGGGGTAGAGGTGGGCGGTGGGGAGGGCACCGATCTTCAACTCAGGCGTAGGTTACCAGGATAAAAGTAACAATACGCCAAGGGTCTCGGAAGCCATGCCAGCCTTTGCCTTAGTCGTTTATGTTATTTAGGACCTTTAAAAATTGGTGTTATGAGGGCTGGAGAGATAGCCTAGCGGTTAAGAGCACCGACTGCTCTTGCAGAGGACCCGGGTTCGATCCCCAGCACCCACATGGCGGCTGAGAACCGTCTATAACTCCAATTCCAAGAGAACTCCAATTCCAGGAGAACTCCAGTTCCAGGGGAATCCGAGACTCTCTTCTGACCTCCGCGGCATTGCACGACACGGGTGCACAGACCTACATGCAGACGGTACATTCATACACATAAAAAAAAATTAAATAAATAAATAAAAATTTAAAAAAATTGGTGTTATGAAAAAATTTTGCATAATTTGAATGGGCTTCACTATTACAATAAAAAGAAAGGACGCATCTATAGTTTATGTGAAGCTATTCCTACAGGGGCCAATGTAAAGAAACACTACAAAGTCGAAGTGACTGCTATGATTTTTCCCTTTCATTTTCCCTCAATAAACCACAGTACTGTCATTTTGCCAGTGAATATTGCAAAATGTTTGCTATTCTTTGCTGCGAGCATTACCCTACCTGGGTTCCTTAAAACCCAGGAGAACTACATTGTTGATGCTGCCTCAGAACTGAGACACGTGGTTGGAAGGATTCGGGGTTGTAATTTAACTTGGCAAATGGCCTGTGTCCAAACAAATGTAACCAAACTCGACAGGCAATAGAAGGGGCAGGTTCTGTGCTGTATTGTAGGAAGAGCTCAGTGGTGGGAGTGTGTCAGGTGTAATGCAAGGTGTTCTACACGAAGCATGTCATCCATAAGTGATAAGCACTACATACAGACACAGGCTGTCATTCATATATTACTATAAATTCTCAAGGGTTGAGGGTTGGGAGCAAGGGAAACAGGGCCATTTCCAGTTGCAGTAGAATCCCCAGTTTTGAGTCCCTTTGTCCTGCCCTCTTGCTCGGTGCTATCTGAAGTAGCATGCCGACATATCTGAAAATGGTTTTATTTTCGAGTCAAACCCGTATTTCCCCCTCCAAATCTGCATGCCTGTCTCTCAAATCTGTAACCTAAAAACATACATGCTTGTGTATGATTCCTAATTGGCTTTTTGACAAAGTGCAACTTTCATCTCTTCCATGTCACTGCTATTTAAATGCCTGGTCTGTTTCTTGAGTGTGTCAAAAAACAACTGCTTCTGGGTCATGTTTGATGTCTCCTGAATCTAATCTCATAAGTTTTGCTTGGTATCTGGTAAATGGGATATCCATCTTGGATTTTGTTTATAGAAAAATAAAAATAATCCTTTTGTCTTGAGCCCCCCTTTTTGGCTTGTTGTGTGTGTGTGTGTGTGTGTGTGTGTGTGTGTGTGTATGCATGCTCAGTACTAGGGGAATGAACATAGGATTCCGTGTAAATGAAACAAGCAGTCTAGCATTGAGCTAGAGCCCCAGACCTCTTTGAACTCCTTCTGTCCTCTTGAACTTGTGAACCTCCAGCCTCAGCCTCCTGAATGAATGCTGGGTTTACAGGTCTACACCACCAGGCAAGGCCAGGCCAGGATAGAACCTTCTTTTTTTTTTTTATTTATTTTTTTATTTTGGTCTTTTCGAGACAGGGTCTCCCTGTAGCCCCAACTGTTCTGGAACTCACTCTGTAGACCAGGCTGGCCTTGAACTCACAAAGATCCACCTGCCTCTGCCTCCTGAGTGCTAGGATTAAAGGCGTGCACCACCACGCCCGGTGATAGAAACCTTCTTAAAGCTGGTATATCGACATTATTTGCTTTGAGAAAACACTGCCCTTGATTGATCAGGTTCCTAATAGGGTGTGATAATGTGCCTCCCTGTTAAATTTATCCAGATACAGTGCAGAGACAGCAACTTAGCCTCGAATGAAATTGGCAGTGTTTACTGCTGCGTGAAGCAGTTGCAGCCACTTACAGGTAGTGCCTTTCAGTGGTTAGTTCAAGTTAATTGACCCCTTGGGGGGTTCCTGGGTGTTCTTCCTGGCTCCCTGTTGTCTCCAAAGGTAGCCATGTTCTAGCCAGTCAGCACCCATACCTGCATTTACATATCTGCAAAGTGAGGTGGTTTTTTGTTTTTTTTTTTGTTTGTTTTTTTATTATAAAACAAAAAATAGGGGCCTCGAAGATGAGAGAAGAACACAAGGCCTGACCTGTAAGCAGTCAGCTCTGGGTGGCGGACATTTTTTTTTTCTCTCAGCCTTCCCCAGAAAGACAAGTAGAAACTTTCCTTTCCCTCCTCTAATTACGGGGGATGATATGACTTATAGCAATAAGGCTCTAGAGAATTTAGACACTTGGAGCACATGAAGTCAAAGCCAGAAGAGTACAGAAAGTCTGGATTATTGTTTACAGTGGGATTCTTATATTTCTTGAAAAAACTATAGGAGTTGGTAGAGTGTTCGCCTAACAAGCCCAAAGCCTTGGGTTTGGTCTGTAGCATGTGTCTGTAAACCCAGCATTTTCGGGGCACAGGCAGGAGGATCAGGAGTTCAGGGCCATCCTTGGCTGCATAGCAACTGTTCTAGTTTCTCTTCAACTGCTGTGATAAAACACTCTGACCAATACCAACTTGGGGAGGAAAGGGTTTATTCAGCTTACATCTCCCAGGTCACAGTTCATCACTTAGGGAGCCCAAGGTAGGAACTCAGGGCAGGAACCTGGAAGCAGGAGCTGAAGCATGGGCCATAGAAGAACGCTGTTTACTGGCTTGCTCTCTCCTGGCCCATGCTCACCCTGCTTTCTTACACAATACACAACAACCTGCCCAAGGGTAGCATCACCTAGAGTGGTCTGTGCCCTTCCACATCACTCATCAAGAAAATGCCCCACAGACGTGGCCACAGGCCAGTCCAATGGAGGCAATTCCCCAATTGTGGCTCCCTCAACCCAGGTGTGTCAAGTTGACACTAAAGCTGTCCAGCACAGCAACTTTCAGTCCACGATGGGCTACATGAGACCCTGTCTAAAAAAGGAGAAAGCGTGGGGGAGGCTGCAAAAGCCAATCCTAATGCTGACTTGTTTTGTTTCTTTCTGTCTCTTTGCACAGTGTTAATGTACCGGGGTGAGGCTCTTGGAGACTTCACGGGTCCTGATTGTCGATTTGTGAATTTTAAAAAAGGTGACTCTGTATATGTCTACTACAAACTGGCAGGGGGATCCCCTGAAGTTTGGGCTGGAAGTGTAAGTAAAAATTTGATAACATTTACTTTCTTATTTTTACTGGATTTATTAGTATTGCAGATTTAAATAGCTTTTCTTAAAGTCTGCTAAGATTGTAAACAGAAGATGGGCCTATGATCCCAGCAGGCCTCAGGCTTGGCACAGACTAGGGATGTGACAGAAATTTCAGAAACAGAACTGAACTGGTTCTGGCTACTGCCCCACAGCAGTACAGAAAGCTCTACATATAATAAAGTTAGAGATGGTGAAAACCTGAGAATCTTAACTTCATTGCTTCAAAACAGAAGTATTATTCGTGATCGTTAGAGCTAATCTTATAAGCTTATGCAAGATAGTGCTTTGGAGATCCAAATTGAAGTGGACTTTATTTGACATTTTTCTGTTATTAATATTTGTGGGGAAAAAAAATCTGTCAAAAAAGCCAGAGTAGGACTAGGGAGGTAGCTTAGTTAGGACCCACATCAAAACAAAACCGAACAAACCAGGCATTGTGGTGTGTGCCTGGAATCCCAGAGTTGGGGAGGTATCAGACGGGCAGATCCCTCAGGGCTCGATGACCATCCAGCCTAGCCTACTTGGTGAGTCAAAAACCTGAAGAATGATAGTAAGGTTGTCTTCTGGCCGCAGTACACACACACACACACACACACACACACACACAAAAACACACACTCACGTATACGCACATGTACACTACCCGCACACATCTGCACATACACATATATATATAGGCACACACAAATTGGCAGAACACTGTATGCACCGTGTGCTTTCTTGTTTTGGTTTTTAACTTCTGGCTCATCTTTCTCCTGCTTTTCTTTGTGCCTGGAAGTTCCCCCAGGGACCGTGTTCCCAGCCACTGCTCTGGGCCTCTTGATATTAGACATGGCAGTCAATAACTGAGGCATACTCTGTTATTTTTTAAAGAGGCAATTCTCTGTCAGTGTCCTGACAGGGAAGCATTAGATGTCCTTTCCCTTTGCAAAGGTGGAAAGATATTGACTTGAAGGGTCCAAGATGTCCGTAGTATGATTCCAACTTAGAAACAGCCCCAGCTTCAACTGTGCAGTGCTCTCACTCCCGATAAAAGACCAAATAAACAACATAAAATTGGGCTCTAGAAACTCCCTGAGGAAAACTGGGTTTATTTTGTTGGCTTTTCAGTTTCCTTGAGAAGATTGTTAGAGCATCGAGTGGTTGAGTATAGCCCTTTTATTTAGAAGACTCTGTTGTTCCGTGTCTCCCAAAGTGGGACTTCCTGACAGGCTTTACTCTTAGAACTGTTTCCTCTAGCCACAGTCTCTGCTCATTACCTTTCCCGCCTCTGGAATTCTTGTTCTTTCTGAGTCACAGCTTTTTTCTGCCCTTTTCCCCCCAAAGATTTATTTTTATTGTTATTTTTATGTATGTGAGTGTTTTGCCTGAATGTATGTGTACCATGTGTGCAGTATTCATGGAGGCCAGAAGAGCTTTGGTTCCCTAGGAACAGGAGTTACAGATGGTTGTTAGCCACCATATGGGTGCTGGGAACCAAACCCAGGTCTTCAAGAGCAGCCATTACTGTTAACCACTGAGCCATCTCTCCAGACTCCCCACCCCATAGCTTTTTGTCTTTTTTTTGGAAACAGGGTCTCAGATGCCCATGGTGACCTTGATATTCTAGACAAGCATTCTACCAGTGAGCTGTCTTCCAGCCCTCACCTTACCATCCCGAGGAGCTCTGCCTCCAATGTCCAGCCAGAAGGGATGTTTGCTGATGGATATGTTTGGTGGCACTTTGTTTGCACAGCTCCTTGCAGTAGTCATTTTACTGCTTTGCCTTTCAACCAGCTGGTATGCCGTCTGAGTTCATCAAGTCAAAATCTCTGTAAGGAAAAGCCTGGCCTTTTCTGTCTTCCTTTTGGATATTTCCTCACAGGGCAGGGGCACTTGATTCCCTTTGCTCCTGTAGTAGCTTGCGCAGAGTCTATCTTCTTGAGGCGTACTCTACCCTCCCCACCCCAAATCAGATCAGCAGTGCCTTGGCAGTAACGACACACAAAAGCAATATTAGACATAAAAATTACTTCCAAAAAACAAACAAACAAAAAAATTACTTCCACCAGGATCCATATTCTGCAGATTGTAAGAAACATGATACCACCCAGAGTATAATTATGGAGCTTTATTTAAGCCACAATCTCAGTTGATACAGGTTAACAAAGAACTTCCTTTCCTCACTTGTCTCTAGATTCTTTCACTTTTCTATATCCATCTTTCATAGAATTTTCCTCAGAAGGAAAAAATGTATTTCCTCCCAGTATCCCCTCCCATTTCTTGAGCTTTATATTTGGGGAGTTTAAAAAGTCTCCTTAGTTTTCAGAATGAGTTGCGTTAGTATTTTAATTCTCATCCTGAAATATTTTTTGGTTTCTTAGAGTTTCAGACTTTATCTGCCAATTGTGGAGCTTTTTTTTTTTTTTTGAGACAGGGTCTCCCTGTAGCTCTGGCTGTCCTGCAACTCACTATGTAGACCAGCCTGCCCTTGAACCCAGAGCTCTGCCTCCTGAGTGCTGGGATTAATTGCCGTGTCTTATCTAATCTCGAGGGCAGTATTTGACTACCAACACTGGCCCCCAGGTGGTTTAAAGACAGATCAAGAACAGTGGTGAATGAGGAGATTTTAGAATCAGATAAAGTGGCCTTTTTTCTGTGCCTTGACTTTCCTATCAGCCTATTCTTTAATGATTGGCAATAGGACACTGCTTCCTTTCAGACACTGATTAAAGAGCACATATATATATATATATATATACACACACACACACACACACACACACACATACACTTTATGTGAGTGTTGGAAATGAATAGGATTATTTTCTGTATAGGATTTATTCTGCATAGCACTGAAGCCTAATCTGTAAGTAAGTATGCATTACGTTACAATTTAATTTTCTCCCCAAATGATTGTAAATTCCATTTTGGAAAAAGCTTAATATAACATACAGTATCAAGAGATACTTGCTGTATGTTGTACATTTCAGAAACTTTGTATTGCTTTTTCTTGCTTTATGGCTGTTGTATGTTGGTTTAAGGAAGACTTGTAAGAAATAGTTTATAAACAGTGCTATCAAATGTGGAGGTAAATTCTTGCTAGAGATGATGTGGAATTGTGTTCCTAACTACCTTTGATTTGCAAAGTCTTAATCATATAATTTGCAATAATCCTCTCATACAGATCTTAAATTACTTTTAACTATGTGCCACTGGGGAACCACTGGTCTGACATTTTAAAAAAATGTCAGACCAGTGGTTCCCCAAACCACTAACATTATGGACTTAATTTTCATTGTAATAATTATCTCAGTGAAATTAATGGCAACTATCTGTTTCTGCCAGTTATATTTTTGTATGTATCTGTCTGCGTAGCTCCAGTTGCTGCCAAAGGACTCTTATAGTCCTCATACAGTTTGATTGATATTTGTCCTTTTTGCCCATTTTTTTCATATAGGTTGGACAGATCTTTGGATATTTTCCAAAAGATTTAGTCAAGGTACTTCACAAATATACTAAAGAAGAGCTACAAGTTGCAACAGATGTAAGTTGGTTTCAATCATAAATTGACTCTAAGTTTATCAGTTATTCAATTTACTGTTTTGGTGGTAGGTGGTAATACCCACTTAAAACCATTTTCATTAAAGCATTGATTGCATTTTCCTTTATGATAGAATGCTCATAAAGTACAATTAACTTAAAAAAATTTTTTTAATTTAATTTATTTTTTGTATGTGTATGAATGTACTGTCTGCATGTAGGTTTGTGCACCCGTGTTGTGCAGTGCCTCAGAGGTCAGAAGAGGGTGTCAGATTCCCCTGGAACTGGAATTCTCCTGGAATTGGAGTTACAGACGGTTCTCAGCCACCATGTGGGTGCTGGGGATCGAACCCGGGTCCTCTGCAAGAGCAGTCGGCCCTCTTAACTGCTAGGCAATCTCTCCAGCCCCTTGTTTCTTTTCAATTGTTGTGACAAAACACTCTGACCAAAACCAGCTTGGGGGTGGGGAGGAAAGGGTTTATTTGGTTCACATCTCCCTGGTACAGTTCATTACTGAGGGAGCCCAACCTAAGAAATCAGGGCAGGAACCGGAAACAGGAGCTGAAGCACAGGCCATGGAGGAATGCTTCTTCCTGGCTTGCTCCCCTGGCCCATGCTCAGCATGCTTTCTTATACAATACACAAAAACCTGCCCAGGGGTGGCACTGCCCACAGTGGGTTGGGCCCTCCCACATTATTCAGTTAAGAAACTACTCCACAGACATGTCCACAGGCCATTCCAATGAAGGAAATTCCCCAGTTGAGGCTCCCTCAACCAGATGTTTCAAGTTGACACTAAAGCTATCCAGCACATATGGTGATACACACTTATAATTCCAGCGTTTGGGAAGTGCGTAGCAGGGTCAGGAGTTCAAGGCCATCCTGAGCATTATAAGACCTCGTCTCGAAAAAAAACAAAACAAATAGCACACCTTTGTACTTAATTATTAAAGAGGTAACGCTCTCACTTTACAAACAGACAGAGGTGTCCCAATTTGAAAATTACTCATTATGTATTAAACATTTTAAATATATAAACATTTAAGTATATAGTATATAACAGCAGTTTAAATTAAAATTTTTTTTTTATTAATTTTATTTATTTCCGTATGTGTATGAATGTACTGTCTGCATGCAAGTTTGTGCACCCGTCCCCTGGAGCTGGAGTTCTCCTGGAATTGGAGTTTCAGACGGTTCTCGGCCGCCATGTGGGCGCTGGGGATCGAACCCGGGTCCTCTGTAAGAGCGGTCGGCGCTCTTAACCGCTAGGCCATCTCTCCAGCCCAACAGCAGTTTAAATTAAACTGTAAATTGTGTCCAGGCCTATAAACACAAGGATTTTAGTCTTGAAATTTTATGATTTAAGCCGGACATAGTGGTGCACACCTTTAATCCCAGCACTCCAGGAGGCAGAGGCAATAGGATCTCTCTGAGTTCAAGGCCAGCCTGGTCTACAAGGCAAGTTCCAGGCCACCTGGGGCTACAAAGATACCTTGTCTCAAAAACATTAAAGAAAATTCTCATGATTTAAAGGATCCTAGTTATGCCACACATTTGGAAAAGGGATCCTTAGGGTTTTAGGTGAGGTACAGTCCTAAACTGTAAGGTACCAGCTTCTCCCTCTGTAGAGCATTCATTCAAGACACACACACTTATAGTGGTCTTGTGAATGCAAGGATTACTTCGTTCTGAAATCCTCATTCCAGTTGACCATTTTCTGGAGCTTTAGGATAATAGTAATCAATGCCCATCTTCATTGAAATGTCTTTGGGCATCCCTTTAGGATATAGTAATCAATGCCCACCTTCATTGGAATGTCTTTGGGCATCCCTTTCGAGTGGCTACAGAACATTCCTGCTGCTGATCTAGGGCAGTGCTTGGAGAAGGGATTGGTGGAGGTCACAGAGCTCTTGATATCCATCCTATACGTTTCTTAGCACTCTCAGGGCCCATAACTTCAGACCTTTTGCCTGTTGGGCTTCACTATTGATAAGGAGACTGCACATCGTACGAGTGGGAAACAGTATTTCAGTGGCCCCAAGACCCCACCTGTTTTAGATTCTGCCTTCAAATGACGTACTTCCCTTGATAGTAAGAAAATGGTTCAGAAACACGTGATTGGAAGAGGAAACCATTAAGCTCTTCTGCACTGGATAGGTTTCCCCAGAATACTGTGAAAGTTTGGTTAAGGAACAAAAATTATCATTATTTTTTTAAACTTTCCACTCAGTTTATGGTTCCTTTTCTGCCAAATTGCTCAGTCATAGAAAAAAGGATGAATGTAGATTTATGAATAATCTTAAAAATAGATATTAATGGCTGCCTAGAGCCCTAACTTAGAGAAAGGTAAGAGATATACTTTACCGAATCCTGTTTTCAAGTTGTTGTTCTGCCAGCAGTAAAAGTAGAGATTCCCTTTGACATCATTCTTCACCTCTTTAAATTCTTATTTTCCATTCTCCGGTCTGCCGATAAGATACTTCTTTCTCTTTTCTTTTCTTTTTTGAGACAGGGTCTCCTTGTAGCCCCAGCTGTCCTGGAACTCACTATGTATCTGTCAATAAGATATTTCTTTCTTTTTTCTTTTCCTTTCTTTTTTTGAGACATGGTCTCCCTGTAGCCCCAGCTATCCTGGAATTCAGTCAGGCTGGCCTTGAACTCACAAATATCTACCTGCCTCTGCCTCCCAAGTGCTAGGATGAAAGGTGTGCTCCACCACGCCTGGCTTCCAATAAGATATTTCTTTGGTTGATTTAGATATCCAAGTCCAAGGAAAATACATTCTGAAAGTCCATGTAGGCTTACACCTGGCAACAGATGTTTCTTCCTGTTGCTAGCCAGATGAGCAGACAAATGCAGCTGTAGAGGGCACAGGCAGAGAAGCCGTGTGGCCTTCCAGCTCTTCAGAGTATTGTGAGGTGAATATTCAGAACATCAAGAGTAGATATCGAAAAAGGAGGACCCAATAAATGACACCCCCTTTCTTTCCTCCCTCTGTTGTTGTTACTTTTCTCATTGCTGTGAAAAATAAACTGCAAGCAAGCTAAGGAAAGAAGGGTTTATTGACTCTCAGTTTGAGGGTGCAGTTCATCATGGTGGGGATGTTGGTTCTCAGCTTGAGAGTACCCTTACATCATGGCGGGGAAGTCCTGGCAGCAAGAGCTTCAGGCCTCTGGTCACATTGGATCCATAGTCAGGAAGCAGAGAAAGGGATGAATGCTGATGGCACTTGGCTTTCTACTCTAGTTCACCCAGGACCCCCACCTGTAAACTGGTGCTGCCCACATTTAGGGTGGCCTTCCTACCTCAGTTAACCTAATAGTGTCAAGTTGACAATCAATACTAACCACCACCAGTTGTTGAAAGCAAATTGAGAGACTCAGAGCAGGCAGAGGGAGACCAGTATGTCACCATTATTTACTCATTATGCTTTTTTAGAGAATACGTTTAAGAAAAAAAATGTTATTTTTTATGTGTACGAATGTATTGCCTGCATGTGTGTAAGTGCACTGGTCCGTTGTGCAATGCCTGGTATCCAGAAGAAGGTATTTGATTCCCCTGGAACTCGAGTTATGGATGGTTGTAAACTACCATGTGGGTGCTGGGAATTGAGCCGTGTCCTCTGCAAGAGCAGCCAGTGCTCTTAACAGCTGAGCCATCGCTCCAATCCTTGACCCTTTGTTTCTTTTTTTAATGTAGAAATAATAGGCTTTTCTGACAATGCAGTATAGAATAAGACAGACTTAGCTAATCACAGAGCTGGCCAACTGGGAGCCTCCAACTGTCCCTATAAAACTTGACAGCGGGGCTGGAGAGATGGCCTAGCGGTTAAGAGTGCCAACTGCTCTTGTAGAGGACCCGGTTAGATTCCCAGCACCCACATGGCGCCTAAGAACCGTCTTTAACTCCAGTTCCAGAGGAATCCGAAACCCTCTTCTGACCTCCATGGCATTGCACGACACGGGTGCAGCAACCTACATGCAGACAGTACACTCATACACATAAAAAATAATAAATAAAATTAAAAAAAAAAAAAACTCGACAGCGTGGGAGAACAGAATCTTTGTTTTCAAACAGAAACCAGGGAAAGGACCAAGTAAATCACCTGCCATGTTTTCCCAGGGAAAGGAATGAAAGGACGAGAGAAGGACCCAAGTGGAAAGTGTGTTCCAATCTGCTGCTGCGTCACCAGCCCATGGCTGGCTTAAAGCCACTCTAGAAATAAGCCTGAATTTGGGATTCTCTCTCTCATTAGCATGTAGAAGAGTTTGTAACACTTGGGTATTGAGAGGCTGACTTTTTTTTTTATCTTTTACAGGAGACAGATTTTGTCTGTTTTGAAGGAGGAAGAGATGATTTTGATAATTATAATATAGAAGAACTTTTAGGGTATTTGGAACTGTATGACTCTGCAACTGAAGGCTCTGAGAAAGCTGAAGAAAAAATTTCCCAGCATGCAGAAAAACATCCTGAAGTGTCTAAGGAGACTGAACTTGAACGTGAACCTGAACTTGAGCTGGTCAAAGCCGCCTCAGAGGAAGGAGAAAGTGCATTTTCAGAAAGCACTGAAGAAGTGCAGGAAGAGTTTTCAACTCAGAAGAGTCAGTCTCATGCCAGTAGCCCAACAGATAATGCTCAGGGAGTGGAGTCTTCACTGGACAGCTTTGAAGAAATGCTGCATGAGAAATTAAAAGTGCCAGAAACTGAAAACAAAACCAGCAATAGTTCTCAGGTCCCAAATGAACAGGAGAAGATGGATGCCTATAAACTTCTGAAGACAGAAGTGACTCTTGACTTGAAAACCAAGTTTGGTTCAACTGCTGATGCACTTGTATCTGATGACGAATCAACCAGATTGGTCACTTCATTAGAAGATGATTTTGATGAAGAATTGGATGCTGAGTATTATGGAGTGGAGGATGGAGAAGAGAATACGGACAATCTTGATGAGCTGCCATTACTGACCTTCACAGATGGAGAAGATAAGAAATCTCCAGAAGAGTTTGAGACAGAGAAAGATTCAACAGATAAAGAGCTGGCCTTAAGTGAAGAGGGTAAGGTTGAACCCCATCTGCCTCCAGGAATCAAAGATGATGATAAAGATACAGCGACAACCTGGGGGGACCCTGTCTTCTCTGTTGTTACAGGAGGTAAAGGAAAAACAGGAATGATGGGTTTAGAGAATTCTGATTCAGAGGAAGAAAAGGAAGAGGAGGATGTATTGGTCCCAAATAGCAAAGAGAGGATGGCACAGTCCGCAGTAGATTATTTTGACCATGAAGATGCAGAAGACCATCTTTCTCTAGAAGATTCTAAAGCAAATGGTGAAAAAGACTCGGAAATGGATCCAGAACTTATTAAAGGAAAAGAGAAGGCAATACCGGAATCTAAGAAGGGCCTGGTACAAAACAAGTCAGAATTAGAGGAAGCGAAGCCAGAAGCGGTGAGTGCTTACAGCTCTCAGAGTGAGACGGTCAGCTCTCCGCCAGCCGCTGAGAAGGGCAAAGAATTAACATTAAAAGTGTTAATTGAAAAAAAAGAAAATGACCTAAAAGAACCAATTATTCATATCTCAAAGGAAACACTCCATGAAGAAAACACGGGAGAGATTTTGGAAAACGAAAGTGAATCAGTACCCAGAACTGTAGGGAGTCCGGTGACTACAGAAAACAGTGAACAAGCACCACTCCTAGTAGATTATCGCCCTAACGTGTCCAAAGACAGTGTGGTGGGAACAGATGCATTGGCCCACGAACCAAAAACAGATAAACAGGAGTTTCAAGAACCAGGTCTTAAAACTCAAAATCAACCTAGATTCTCTCCTCCAGAGGAAGTTGGTCTGTCAAGAGAACTAGAGGAAAAAGTTCCTACACTGGAAAGAAATCTCTCTTGGCAGCAAGGAAGAGATGCAGCCTCTATACTTAGTAGGCACAAGCAGACAGGGCTTTCTAAGGAAGCGGGCAAAGAGGTCCCTGCAAATGCAGAACCCACTCAGCCCAAGGCCATACAGGGGACACAGGAAGCTGGTAGCCCCGAAGTGCCCAACGTCCATATGGAAAAGGCAGAAGCAGATGAAGAGGACTACCCTCCCGAGGATCTGCTGGAAGATGAAAATGCTCTAAGTGCACAGCAGTCTAAAGAAAACCACCCCGGGGTCCAGGACAAGAGGCCAGAGTCTCAAGTTACTGAAAAAGCGATTTGGGGGACCCTTAACCCTGATGCTGTAGGAAACAAACAAGATGCTAGTATGATTCTGGAGACTGACAAAAAGACCGAGACTGCCAACGAGGTAGATGGGATGGGCAAGGAGCCAGGCAAGGTGGTGGTGAGCAGAGAAGAAAGTTCTCTGGCGGATGCGTCTAAAGTAGGTGACTTTCCAGAGAAGACAGTAGCTCAGACTCCAGAGTTCGGGGACATTGTTCAAAGCAAAGATCCTGAAGACCTGCCAAAACACAACCTTGAGGACCTCGTGAACGCGGGACTTGTGGAGAAGCCTGCGGGAAAAGAAACCACAGAAGAGGATGCTGAGGATACAGAGAAGCTCGGGGGCCCAGAAAGCCAGGGGCCTGCCTCTGAAGACCTTGACGGGGACCTGTTCCACCAGAGTCCACCCACGATTCCTGATATAGTGCTCAAAAGCATAAGGGAAGACTCGCCCATCATAAGCAGCTTCTTCAAAGACCAGCAGGCCCTGTACAGGTTCCTGAAATACTTTGACTTCCAGGAGCTGGAAGCCATGCTGCAAGACCTATCAATAAGGCTGAAATCAGCTCAGAGGAACAGTCTGCCCTACAACGTGGAAAAAGTCCTAGATAAGGTCTTTCGTTCCTCTGAGTCACGGATTCTAAGTGTGGCCGAGAGAATGCTTGATATTCAAGTGACCAAAAATAGAGATCTGGGGATAAAAGAGAACAACATGCTGGAGGAGGCTGCTGTGCTGGATGACATACAAGACCTGATCTACTTTGTCAGGTACCAATACTCTGGAGTGGAGACCGCCCCTCTCATCACGCCCCCACCTCGGGAGGAAGGCTGGGCTGGACCAGCAGAAGGTACAGTACCTGCCCAACACCTTGTGGGATTGGGCTGGAAATGAAGATAGGGGTAGGGGCAGGTTAGGAGGTGTTTACCAAAGTGCTTTGCATCCTATTTGTAAACTTCTAGCTACAACTGCCATGTGTCTGAAGGAGAGAGCCAACACATCTACCCAACACATCTACCCACATGGCTGCCCTTCCATCTGTCTATCAGGCTGGAGCAGGAAGGGAGATTTTTTTTTTTTTAATTGTCTTTTTTTTTTAATGGTTGGTTGGTTGGGTTTTTTTTTGAGACAGGGTATCCCTATAGCTCCAGCTGGCCTGGAACTCATGTAGACCAGGTTGGCCTCCATTTCACAGAGATTCACCTGCCTCTGCCTACCAAATGCTGGGATTAAAGGTGTGCACCACCATACCAATTGTTTGTTTTATTTTTTAATTTAATTTTATTTATTTATTTTTATGTGTATGAATGTACTGTCTGCATGCAGGTCTGTGCACCTGTGTCCTGCAATGCTGCAGGAGGTCAGAAGAGGGCGTCGGATTCCCCTGGAACTGGAATCGAAGACAGTTCACAACCACCATGTGGGTGCTGGGGATCGAACCCTGGTCCTCTGCAAGAGCAGCTAGCACTCTTAACCACTAGGCCATCTCTCCAGCCCCCAATTGTTTGTTTTAGTAGAGATTGGTTTGCATTTTCAAGAGGAAACTTAAAAACCTTAAGAGAAAGCTATGACCAAGAAAATAATGCATGAAACACACCATGTAACAAAATATAGATTTCATGTGAAATACAGATTTCATGTAAAATTATGACAGGGATTTTGTTGAACATAATTTTTTTTTTTTTTGTCTTTTCGAGACAGGGTCTCCCTGTAGCTCCAGCTGTCCTGGAACTCACTCTGTAGACAGGCTGGCCTTGAACTCACAAAGATCCGCCTGCCCCTGCCTCCCGAATGCTAGGATTAAAGGCGTGCACCACCATGCCCTGTTAAACATAATTTCTTTTTGAAGTAATTTTTAATTAGCATATATTGAACATGGTACTGATTTTCATACATGTATATAATATGCTCTAAGTGTATTCTTCCTACCACACTGCCCTCTTCTTAGTGTTCCCCCAACCCTTTTTGTTCCTCTAGATAGTTAAGCATCTACTTTCATGTCATATATACATATATATCTATATCTATATCTATATATGATTTTATGAACCTGAGTAAGTTCTAGGATCCACAAATGAGAGAAAACATGAGATATTTGTCTTTCTGAGACCAATCTAATTCGATTAATAGGATTATCACCAGCTGCAACCATTTTTCTGCAAGTGACATAACTTTGTTCTTTATAGCTACAAAAAAAATTCACTGTGTGTATAAACCACATTTTCTTTATTCCTTTCTCAGTGGACACCTAGCTTAGTCTTGTAACTTAGCTATTGTGAATTGTGCTGCAATAAACCTTGATAAGCAAGTATCTTTGTGACATGTTGACCTGGAGTCCATTGGCTAAATACCAGGAGTATCTACCTATGGTAGATTTATTTTTAGTGTTTTGAGGAACCTCTGTACTTATCAGACTAATTTAGACTCCCACTATTGTATATAAACACTCCCTCTATCCACATCCTCATCAGCACTTGTTAATGTTTTCTTAATGTCCACCTTTCTGTCTGGGCCGATATGGACTCTCGACAGTCATTTCAATTTGCATTTCTTTCTTTCTTTTTTGGTATTTTTCCCAGCTGGCCTAGAGCTCACTCTGTAGACCAGGCTGGCCTTGAACTCACAAAGATCCACCTGCCTCTGCCTCCCAAGTGCTAGGATTAAAGGCGTGCACTACCACGCCCGGCCTCAATTTGCATTTCTTTAATGGCCAATGAGGTTGAACATTTCATATGTTTATTGGCTGTTTGTGCTTTCCTTTTTTTTTTTTTTTTAACTTATGTGTATGAATGTACTTGTCTGCATGTAGGCAGGTGCACCTGTGTCGTGCAATGCTGCGGAGGTTTTTTTTTTTTTGGTCTTATCGAGACAGGGTCTTCCTGTAGCCCCAGCTGACCTGGAACTCACTCTGTAGACCAGGCTAGGCTTAAATTCACAAAGATCCGCCTGCCTCTGCCTCCCAAGTGCTAGGATTAAAGGCGTGCGCCACCACACCTGGCTAGGAATCGAACCCGGGTCCTCTGCAAGAGCAGTCAGTGCTCTTAACTGCTGAGCCATCTCTCCAGCCCCTGTGCTTTTCTTTGAGTCAGGGTCTCCCTGTAGCCCCAGCTGGCCTGGAACTCACTATGTAGACCAAGCTGGCCTTGATCTCACAGAGATCTGCTTACCTCTGCCTCCTGAGTGCTGGGATTAAAGGTGTGGACCACTACCCGACACATACTTTATCTTTTGAGAACTGTCTCCTCATTTTATTAGGCCATTTTTTGTTTGGGTCGCTTGCTTTCTTGTTATTTTGCTTTTTTTTTTTTTTTAGCTCTTGGCATATTCTAGATATTAGTCCTCTGTCACATGGACAGCTAGCAGTACTTTCTCCTATTTCGTCTCTACTTGATTATTTCCTTTGCTGAGCAGAAGCTTTTCAGTTTCGTGAGATCCCATCTTCCACTCCTTGGCATTATTTCCCAGGTGACTAGAGTCCTCAGAAAATCCTCCCCTATGCCTATATCTTGAAGTGAACACACTTTCCTAATAACAACTGCTCTCAAAAACAACAAAAAACAAAACAAAACAAAAAAAACAACAACTGCTCTCTAACCAAGGAGTGACATGGGTAACTTGTAAAATGGATGC
Source organism: Rhizomys pruinosus (assembly GCA_009823505.1). Lineage (NCBI taxonomy): Eukaryota > Metazoa > Chordata > Mammalia > Rodentia > Spalacidae > Rhizomys > Rhizomys pruinosus. The sequence goes on from VZQC01009322.1 coordinate 192,170, forward strand.
CTATGTGAGTTCCTTCATTCTTCAGAGGTTTTGTGTTTTGGGGTGTCATGCTGTTTGCAGCTTCTAGGGTATAGTCACTCTGGGTATACTTCACTGGGCTCTAGTGTTCTTGCATTTAGATTAATCAAGGGTTAATCCTGGATGAGGAGGTCGTTAGCAGTGCAGGACAGTACAATCAAACATTTGTTGACTGACCCTGGGCCAATCCCTGATCAAAGCTCTGTTTCCTTTGCAAACTAAAGTAGTTGAAACTGAAGGTATATGGTAGAGGATGTAAAGTTAAAAGAAAATCTCCATAGAGGGCTAGTCTTCCCGATTAGTAATCAATTGCCAGTAGTTCCTCAGCTAGGGTTGGGGTCTGCTGCCCATTTCCCTCATTCTGTGCTGGTTTTTTTGTTTTTGTTTTTGTTTTTGTTTTGTCTGATTGAGTTGGCATGGGTCCTGTGTATGCTGTCACCATTGCTGCAAGTTCATATGAGCAAGTTCCAGGGATCTGAAAGGCTCTTGTTTCCAAAGCTTTTGAATAAGAATAGAAAAAGTCGCTGGGCGTGGTGGTGCACGCCTTTAATCCTAGCACTTGGGAGGCAGAAGCAGGCAGATCTTTGTGAGTTCAAGGCCAAGGCTGGCCTTGTCTACAGAGTGAGTTCCAGGACAGCTGGGGCTACAGGGAGACCCTGTCTCGAAAAGACCAAAAAAAAGTATAGAAAAAGGTTACAATAAATAAAATTTAAAAAAAATTAAATCTTGGGCTGGAGAGATGGCCTAGTGGTTAAGAGCACCAACTGCTTTTGCAGAGGACCCGGGTTCAATCCCCAGCACCCAAATGGCAGCTAAGAACCGTCTGTAACTCCAATTCCAGGAGAACACCAGTTCCAGGGGAATCCGAGACCTTCTTCTGACCTCCGCGGCATTGCACGACACGGGTGCACAAACCTACATGCAGACAGTACATTCATACACATACAGAAATAAATAAAATTAAAAAAAAAAAAAAAAGAAAAAGTCAGGTTACTTTTCACAGTAAAATATTAGGCTGCAAAGAAATACTGTGCCATGGATCACCGTGGGCTGTGCACTCAGCCTCATGGGGAAGGAGATGGACCTACTCCTTAGCACTTAAAAGAACTTTGAAAATATTTGAAAGGCAAGTCAGCAAGCTGCTCTTGTGTGGAATGACTGACTATGGAAACTCTGTGAGACTAGCTGCGTGTGGATGAAAGAGTTTATGTTGTTCCTGGGTAAAATAGGCTGGAATTTCTCTTCTGCACATTTGTACGGCCATAGATGGGCTTTCCAAGGGAAGTTAGGTTATTGAAGTCCTTTCCATGAATGCATTTATGAAATGCTTTGGAATGAAGGCTTCTTTGTAAGTCTGATAATGTACTTCAGTCTTTGTGAAGCTGGTATGAAAGACATTGAAGCTCTTGTTCCCCTTCCAGGGTGTTGGGCTATGTGATGAGGGAATCCTGGTCCGAGGGATGAGCCACATGACCTCAGTGTGTTCTTCTCTCCTGCAGAGGTGCAGCCACCCCAGGAAGACAGCTTCGCACCAGAAAATACAGGGGATCCTACCATGCCTGAAGAGTCAGACCTTTTGGACGACCCTATAACAAGGGACATGGCTACCTCAGAGGTGTCACAGAAGCCAAAGACTGACAGTGATGGAGACCCAGGTAAAGACTGATAATTTTTCTCTACAAAATGGTGACATGTTATAAAAAAGGCCTGCTGGGACATTTATTCTCAGTTAGGAAGGAGAGGTGAGAACAATCTAGATCAGTGTAAGTTGAAAAAAAAGTCCTACCAGTAACAGACAACAGCAAGAGTTAGGGTGCATAGAGATGGGGGCTCGAGAGACAGCACAGCAGCTTAAGAGCACTAAGTGCTCCCTTGAGGAACTAGGTTTGGTTCCCAGCACCCATACATGGTGGCCCACAGCCATCTTTATTGCCATTTCCAGGGGATCTGTCACCATTTTCTGGCTTCTGCGGGTACCAGCACACACACGGTGCACATGCATACCTATAGGTAAACACTCATACACATATCAAACAAAAAAGATGCATAAGAGATAAAAGATAGGAAAAAAGGCCAGGGACTGCCAGTAGCCTACAGACTGTTTGGCTGTGCCTAGATGGTATAAATCATTTCAATCGGAAATTGAAATATTGTCCTTGAAAGGCCAAAACAGACCTTTCAGCTCCACCAACAGCATGTGAAATGCTGGCCTGGGACAGCAGTTTGTGTCAAATTATCCTGAGGGAAAGGCTGGCAGGTGCTAGTTAGAGGAGTTTGAGAACTGTACTTCAAAGCTCACAGATTGTGTTTTCTCTTTCCCCAAATGATTACAGTAGAGTTCAATTGGTTTTTTTTGTTTGTTTGTTGTTTGTTGAGACAAGGACTCCATGTAGCTCTAGCTGGCCTGGAACTCACTGTGAAGACCAGGCTAGCCTTGATCTTGCAGAGATCCACCTGCGTCTTCCCCATAAATGCTAGGATTAAAGAATTCACTACCATGCACGGTTCTCAATTGCTTTTTTTTTTTAATTATTTTTATTTTATGTGTATGCGTGGTGTTGTCTGCGTATAGGTAGGTACACCTGTGTCATACAGTGCCCATGGAGGTCAGAAGAAGGCATTGGATCTCCTGGAAGTGGGGATGTAGATGGTTGTTAGCTGCCAGGTGAGTGTTGGGAACTGAACCCTAGACCTCTGCAAGAGCAGCCAATGCTCTTAACTGCTGATCCATCTCTCCAGCCCCTAAATTGCTTTTTTTTTTTTTAATTTGCTGCCACCATATGGCAAATAAAAGGGGTCTATACCACAGTGACATCTGCAGATAATGTTTGATTACACCACACAGAAAACATTGGTAAAGAGATGAAAAGTTAAAAAAATTAATCTTCGGGGCTTGAAAGGTGGCTCAGTGGTTAAGAGCACTGGTTGTTCTTGCAAAAGACCATGCAGGATTCAGATCCCAGCACCCACATGGCAGCTAACAACCTTCTGTAACTCCAGTTCCAGGAGATCTGGCACCTTCTTCTGTCCTCCTCAGGCATTGCACGACACAGGTGCACTTACATACATGCAGGCATAGAACTCATATACATAAATAAAAATAAAATAAAATATTTTAAAAATTAATCTACAATCATATTGGTAGCCCTGGCTGGCCTTAAACTCAAAGTGATCCCCCTGCCTCTGCCTCCCCACTACTAGAATAAAGGCATACAACACAATTTTCTAATTATTATGCAGCTCACTCATTTCACTGGTAAATGAGAAAAAAACTTGACAGCCTTCCTTTGTCTATCCAGTATGGTTGCCATTACTGATTTTGAAGATTTTTTTTTTTTTTGGGGGGGGAGGTTGCAGTGCTAGGGATCAAACCCAGGCAGGGCCTCCTGCACTCTAGGCTAGCACATTATCACTGAAGTTCAGCTCACTGAAGTTCAGCTCCCGCCCCAGCCCTATCCGTGTGTGTGTGTGTGTGTGTGTGTGTGTGTGTGTGTGTGTGTGTGTGTGTAAAGACTTGGTGTTGCTCAATTAACATTCCCCATGCTCCCCAGACACCTTGTGTAAGGAAAGGATTAATTTAGCTAATTTGAGAGGAACAGTAGATAGACCCGGAGTATCCTGTGTTCCAGAGAACATTGAATTCAAGAATTGAGAAAGGTCCCGTCCACTAAAACTAAGTCATGTACCACTAAGATTCCTTACTCTTTTGCTCAAACACTTTCAGGATGGGGAGCACTTTTTCTACAGAATTCCAAACAAACTCTTTGCTTTTAGGGTCTACCATAAAATGATACCTACCTTTAGAGGCAAGACTTTACCGAATGTCCCAGCTTGCATCTCAGGTGCTGGGATGCTGACCTAATGGAGAAAACGTCACCTGTCGTCAGAGTCACAGATCAATAGTGAATGGAGTTTTAGGGTTGGGAGGGAAGCTAGTCAAGCCTCTCATTAATTGTTGTTGGACAGACTATGCCCAGGCTCATGTAACTAAGGCTGAAATCCCACCCTGCCTCCTTGTGTGGAAACTTAGAACTAGAACTATCCATGGGAGTTTCCTAATCTGCAGGCAATTCCTTTTCCTCTTTCTTGGCATTTACTATATTTTACATAGCTGTCACCTGCCCATTCAGTAAAATAATAATTATTAAGTATCTGCCATGTACCAGATGCTATGCAAACTATTCAGATAGTGAATTCTAACTGCAAGACTCTTTTTTTTTTTTTTCACATTTGTATTTCTTGTGTATTTGCACAAGCTCATGGAGGTCAGAGGACAATTTAGGGAAGTCAGTTCTCTCCTTCCACCATGTAGATCCTGGGAGTCAAACAAACTCAGGTCATCAGGCTTGGTGGCAAGACCCCTTACTCATTACACCATTATGTTGGCTTCTGAGGCTCATTCTTTTTCAGCTTTCCTGAAGTTTCGAATCCAGTGTTTTTCCAGCACCGAATCAGAGTTTGTGGAATATGATTATATCTATATGGCTTTTGTTTTGTTTTGTTTATTTGTTCTTTGAGACAGGATCTTACTATGTAGTCCTGGCTAACCTGGAACTCACTAGGTAGACCAGGCTGGCCTGGAATTTACTATGTATGGACCAGGCTGGCCTCAAACTCCCAGAGATCCACCAGCCTCTGCCTCCTGAGTGCTGAGATTAAGGGCATATGTCATCATGTGATTGTGTCTATATGATGAAAGCATAAAATTCTGGGTTGCATTTCTTTCTTTTTATTGTTTTTTTTTTAAGAGATTTTATTTCTTTTTTTTTATTTTATTTCTGTATGTGTATGAATGTACTGTCTGCATGCAAGTTTGTGCACCCATGTCATGCAATGCCGCGGAGGTCAGAAGAGGGTGTCGGATTCACCTGGAATTGGAGTTTCAGACGGTTCTCGGCCGCCATGTGGGTGCTGGGGATCGAACCCGGGTCCTCTGTAAGAGCGGTTGGTGCTCTTAACCACTAGGCCATCTCTCCAGCCCCTGGGTTGCATTTCTTTCTAATGCCCTTGAGTAAATATTACTTTCAAAGCACTTGAATGTGCAGAGTTGTGATGGAATCATGGTGTACTAATTTTATAATTCAAGAGTCTATGGATATGATTAAAATCCTGGAGGGTTTCTTCTTTTCTCTGTGTAATTTTCTTTAGGAGAACCGCACATTCTATGCCCAGTAACTGATATTTAGAGGACACTTAATAAACATTTAAATAGAAAAGAAACAATTCTTAGTCTAAAATGTAACAGAGGGGCTGGAGAAATGGCTCAGTGGTTAAGAGCTTCGACTGCTTTTGCAGAGGACCCAGGTTCAATTCCCAGCACCCACCTGGCAGCTAAGAACTGTCTTTAAGCAGGGTGTGGTGGTGCATGTCTTTAATCCCAGCACTCAGGAGGCAGAGGCAGGCAGATCTCTGGGAGCTCAAGGCCAGCCTGGTCTGCAGAGTGAGCTCCAGGCCAGCTGGGGCTACAGGGAGACCCTGTCTCAAAAAGACAAATAATAATAATAATAATAATAGTAATAATAATAAAATAAAGTGTAACAGAAACTCTGATACCCATTTCCCGCCATTTTCTAGGCCTGCTTGTGACTGAAGAAGTTTCTCCTCTTGGTGGTGACAGTGGACAAACCCAGCAGGGGACAAGTTGGGAAGAGCCAGCAGATGCCCCGCCAGTGGAGAATCCAATGACTGCGCTGTATTCTTTCATTCTTTATTTGAGTAAGATGGTAAGTCTGATACAGTTTCTTGAACTAGAATGTTGATTATTACAGGGATGTTTGGGGGTAAGGATGTGTGAGGGAGGGTTGAGAATGGGGTCTTATGTAGCCCAGGCTGACCTCACACTCACTGTTTAGCCAACATTGGCCTTGAACACCTGACCCTTCTGCCCCCACTTCTGTGGTACTAGGAACATAGACATGTACCACCATGTCTGGCTTGTTTTCCTAAAATTATAAGTTGAATCTTAGTGATGAATTTGAAATAAGACAAGCACAACTTCAGAAACTTTGAAGGTGATGCCTGAAAGGACCACAGGTGGATGGCTTTAATGAAGGTTCTTAGTTTAGCAACCAAGGGTCTGCTGCCTAGCAGGGCTTGGCACATGAACATGGATAAAGCGTGGTTCTTCCCTTCAGGACCTTTCAATCTCCCCCCTCCTCCCGAGAGCTGAAGTTCACATGAAACATAATAAGATTTGGGCAGAAAAAGCAGCATTTATCTGATAGTAGGGTGGTATAGTACATTAACTGTTCACCATGGTTTGTAGATGATAAATAAGGCCATGAGTTAGCTGAGATATGTTTTAATCAGAATCAAAGGACACACAGGCATCTTGAGTGTCAGTTGTTAAATAGAAGAGGTGGCTGGGGAGAGGGTGAGGGGAGGTAATAGGGACAACAAGGACAGAAAAGACAGGATGCTCAGAGAAAAGGGAGGCATGAGGAAAGGTGATGTGGGGAGACCTGGGAAGGCTGGGTCAGGTGTGGAGTGAGAAGGTGAGATAGTGTCTGTTGAGGGAGATGGGGTAAACTGTGAAGGATGTGGGTGCTCTGAGGGGGGTGCTAAGGCTGTCAGTGTTTGGGATCCTATGAAGGCTTGATACAGGAAAGTGAGTGGTCAGATCTATTTCTTAGAAAGACCCCCACTGTCGAAACATTTTTCAGGCCAAAGTTCTGAGGAGACAAGTGAGCCGTTTAACTGGCCTCTGGAAGCCTACCTGGGCTTCTTAGGCCCTAACTCCACCTTGTGGTGTGTGTTGGTATTGGATATTTTTCTGGTGGCCCAGGAGATGCCTGGCCTGCAGAGGCCCTGTGGTCCTCGGTCAAAGCAAGCCCCTGTAGGTTCTGTCATTTGAAAGCTTGTGCAGGAAAGAGGGATTTGTTATTGGTGTTTTCAGGTTTCAAGGCAAGGTAGTCTAGTTTCAGATGCCAATGTCATTATTTAAAAGTTTGTGCAAATTGCTAAACTTTTTTGATTGAGACATAAAATTTGTACATCTTTATGGTATATATTATGGTAACTTGATACATGTGAACATTATGGAGTGATAAAGCCAGGGCAATAGGCATTTCCATTCCTTCAGACATTGATCATTTTTATGTCAGGAATTGTATATTCTTTTAATCATTTAAAAATAATTTATTTATTTAGTGTTGTGTGTGTGTTTGTGTGTGTGTGTGTTTGTGTGTGTGTGTGTGTGTGTGTGTGTGTGTGTGTGTGTAAGCCAGAGGACAACTTGCAGGAGTCAGTTCTCTCCTTCCACCATGTGGGTTTCAGGGATCAAACCCAGGTCATTAGGCCTGGCAGCAAGCACCTTCACCTGCTTAGCCATCTTGCCAGCCCTCTTGTAATAATTTAAAAAGACATCACAGGCTGTTTGAATCAGTAAACTATGATATAGAAAAATCAGAACTAATTCCTCTCTGTGCTTCTTGGCCCCTCGTTGAGTTCCTCCCCACTGCGCTTCCCCGTTTCTGCTGACCACCACTCCATTCCATTCCGTTCTTCCAGGAGACAAATTAATTGAAAATGCCTAAACTTTGAATCTCAACCTCCTTATCTGAAAAGTACAGATGATTGTGGTAAGAGTTGTGTGATTTGGCAATGATAAAGTGTCTTGAGGAGGTGTCTGGCATTCTGTGGAATTTCTTCTCCCTCCTGATTCTTTCTTTCACAGTCAGAGGGCAAAGTAAAGACACTGAATATACAGGGAATTCATGGAGAGATTACTGAAACCAAACCATCTTCCAGTTTTTGCCACAGTGGTGGTGGTTATTGTTGGTGGCATCCCCCTGGGCAATGGTGCAGTTTGTTATGACATTTCCGGTGACTAAGCCAGGCCCAAAGGTTTTTACACCTGAATTAAAAAAAAATTTTTTTTTTACTTCTTATGTGTATGAGTGTACTGTCTGCATGTAGGTTGGTGCACCCCATGTCGTGCAATGCTGCAGAGGTCAGAAGAGGGTATCGGATTCCCCTGGAACTGGAGTTAAGATGGTTCTTAGCTGCCATGTGGGTGCTGGTAATTGAACCCGGGTCCTCTGTAAGAGCAGTCAGTGCTCTTAACTGCTGAGCCATCTCTCTAGGCCCTACACCTGAATTTTAGAAGAACTCATCATTTGGATACAGGGGAAGTCTGTCTTCCATATATTGTTTTTGACTAATTTATTTTATGTGTACGAGTGTTTTGCCTGCATGTACTTGAACATAAGTATACCACATGTGTATAATGCCTGCGGAGGCCAGAAGAGGGCATTAGATTCTGGAACTGAAGTTAAGGATGTGTGTTGGCTGCCATATGGGTATTGGGAACTGAACCTGGGTCCTGTGAGAGAGCAGGGGACTGAGGCATCTCTCTAGCCCCTTCTTTATATTTCTAGTATGCATGCAGAGGGCTCTCTTGTAGGTCTGGGTTGGGAACCTAGATGTGGTGCAGGTGCCTCTAATTGTAGGGTACAGACCAAGACACAGACATAAATGGCAAGAAGGGACACAGTGTTTCCAGAGGCTGACTCAAAGTGCATGCTCCAAAAAGCATTTTAATGACTCATAGTGCATAGGTTATCCTGCTGGGAATCAAAGATTCTAAGGTGGTAGCCAGGCAAGGAGTAAAAGTATCAGGCCACCAAGCCCGACTACTTGAGTTCAGTTCCCAGGTTACACATTGTAGAAGGAGAAAACTCATGCCTGCAAGTTGTCCTGTAGCCTCTACATGTGTGACATGGCATGCCTCCCAAACACACAAATACACACATGTGCACACACACACACACACACACACAAAAGCACATGTGCACATACACAAAATAAGCAAATAGTGTAATTAATGAAGGTTCTAAGGTGAGTCCAACATAATTCTGATTTTTTTTCTTTATTTTTTTTTGGTCTTTTTGAGACAGGGTCTCCCTGTAGCCCCAGCTGTCCTGGAACTCACTCTACAGACCAGGCTGGCCTTGAACTCACAAAGATCCGCCTGCCTCTGCCTCCCAAGTGCTAGGATTAAAGGCGTGCGCCACCACACCCGGCGGGGATTCACATTTTGACAGTAAAGTTGAATGCAAGTAATGAAAAAAATTATTCTGATTTTTTTTCTTTATTTTTTTTTGGTCTTTTTGAGACAGGGTCTCCCTGTAGCCCCAGCTGTCCTGGAACTCACTCTACAGACCAGGCTGGCCTTGAACTCACAAAGATCCACCTGCCTCTGCCTCCCAAGTGCTAGGATTAAAGGCGTGCGCCACCACGCCCGGCTTAATTCTGATTTTTGAAAGGCTTACAAATCAGCTTCTTTGTGAAAACGAAGGACATAGAGAATGTCTGAATGTTTGTTCCAAAGAAGTAGCATAGTTAGCTGGGGAGGTGGGTGCTGCTTTGACTGGGGACTCTGCCAGGCTTCCTGGAGCAACTGCTTACTGATACTTAGAATATTACAAGAGACCCTGGAAGATGGATGTCTTGGTATCTCACTCATTGCAGTGATCTCCTGACAAGCCATTATGAGGCCTGTGCATCATTAATTCCTTTTGTTGTTGTTTTGTGAATTTTTATATATTTATTTATTTTTACTTTATGTATATGAATGTTAGGCTTGCATATGTGTAAGTGCACCCAGGTCATATAGTACCCTTGGAGGACCGATTATGCGCATTGGATCTACTGGAACTGGAGTTAGAGAGGGTTGTTAGCCCCCATATAGGTGGTGGGATTCAAACTTGAGTCTTCTCCTGGGCCTTCTGCAAGAGCAACCAGTGTTCTTAGCAGCTGAGATTTTAAATAGATACACCAACCATGTGTGTGTGTGTGTGTGTGTGTGTATGTGCACACAACATGAACATAGACTTTCTAGGGGAAAATGGAAACTAACCAGAGGGGCTGGAAAGGGAAAATAGGGGGTAAGGGTGTTCAACATACAACACATACATGTATGAGAGGAAACATGATATTTGTCTTTCTGAGACCAGCTTAGTTCATCTGACATGATCATCTCCATTTTTTGCACGCACCAGTGGTTCTCAGTGTGAGCCACCTGCCTTACAGGGCACACATTCCTCTGTGGCAAATTCATTTTAAATTGACTTGACTCACAATCTCCTTTTCTATAGTATCCTCTGTAAGGTGTGATTCCTTTTCTACATAGTAGTCCCCTTTGAATATATGAAATTATATCTTGTTTTAAACTTTTAGATTTTTATCATGGATAATTTCAAATGGAGAAAGACTAACAAGGTGATTGACAGGAGACGAGAAGAGTGTAGTTTTCATTTTCAAATCTGGGAGAAAGAATTTTGAAAGATTTTGCTATATAGGAATTGTAATGTTGGAGGGAATAGATGGTTAACTTAAATAAACATTGCATGATGTTCATTGCATTGAAACATCATGTTACCCCATCGGTATCTTTATTTTTTATGTGCCAAATCAGAATAAATTTAAGGGTTTTTTTTTTTAAATTTATTTGTGTATGTGTATGAATGTACTGTCTGCATGTAGGTTTGTGCACCAGTTTTGTGCAATGCCGCGGAGGTCAGAAGAGGGTGTTGGATTCCCCTGGAACTGGAGTTCTCCTAGAATTGGAGTTACAGACAGTTCTTAGCTGCCATGTGGGTGCTAGGGATTGAACCCCAGTCCTCTGCAAGAAAGCAGTTGGTGCTCTTAACGGCTAGGCTATCTCTCCAGCCCCAAGGTTTTGTGTGTGTGTGTGTGTGTGTGTGTGTGTGTGTGTGTGTGTGTGTTTGTCTTTTTGAGACAGGGTTTCCCTGTAGCTCTGGCTGTCCTGGAACTCACTCTGTAGACCACGCTGGCCTTGAACTCACAGAGATCCACCTGCCTCTACCTCCCAAGTGCTAGGATTAAAGCCAGGCACCACCATGCCTGGCTCAATAAATTTAAGTTTTAAAAAGCAGAAAATATTACAGTGGACTCGGGGGCCATCACTCAACTTAAGCATTTGTTAATATCCAATATTCAACAACATTACTCTCCCCTTCTTATAAAATTGTTCTTGTTTACGGGGGCTGGAGAGATGGCTCAGCTGTTAAGAGCACTGGCTGCTCTTGTAGAGGACCTACCTGGGTTTCTTGCCCAGCACGCACATAGCGGCCAATACCCATCCTTAACTGCAGTTCCAGGAGATTCAACACCCTCTTCTGGCCTCCGCAGTATGCACTCATATACATATATACATGCAGGCAAAACACTCACGCACATAAAATAATAGAGAAAATCTTTTAAAAACTGTTCTTATACAAATCAGATCCTGTACGTATAGATGTTAACACAGGTTGGTAAGTGTTTTAAGTCAAGTTTAATCAGATACGTTAAACATTATGTACCTATTTCAGGAACACAGCTCAGTAAGTTTTGGTTTCGGTTTCTTTGGGTTTTTGAGACAGGGTCTCATGTAGATGTATTTCTCAGTTGGAGCCAACGATGGCCTTGGCCTCCTGGTCGCCTGCCTCCACTTCCCAAGTGCTGGCTTTACAGGCATGTGCCACCATGCCTGGCTTAGCTTAGAGAGATTACAGGCATGTGCCACCATGCCTGGCTTAGCTTAGAGAGATTACAGGCATGTGCCACCATGCCTGGCTTAGCTTAGAGCGATTACAGGCATGTGCCACCATGCCTGGCTTAGCTTAGAGAGATTACAGGCATGTGCTACCATGCCTGGTTTAGTTTAGAGAGATTACAGGCATGTGCCACCATGCTTGGCTTAGTTTAGAGAGAGTACAGGCATGTGCCACCATGCCTGGCTTAGTTTAGAGAGAGTACAGGCATGTGCCACCATGCCTGGCTTAGCTTAGTGAGATTTTTGTTTTTATTTATTTTTTAATTTTTATTTTATGTATATGAGTATTTTACCTATATTATATATGTGTACCAAGTGTGTGCAATGCCTAAGGAGGCCAGAAGAAGGCACCGACTCCTGTCAAATTGGAGTTACAGGCAGTTGTTAGCTGCCATGTAGGTGCTGGGCACCAAACACAGGTCATCTGCAAGAGCAAGTGCTCTTAACTGCTGAGACATCTCTCAAGCCCCATAGCTCAGTGAGTTTTAGCAAAGGTACACACCCATGTAAAAACCAAAAGATCAAACCTTTCCTTTATTCAAAAACTTTCTCCCAGATACCTCAGTAAACCCCCCTGCTACTTTCACCAGATCACCACTCATGAAACAGACTAATTTTTCCTGTAGTAGAATTTCATGTATGTGACACTATATAATTGGACCCATACCTAAGAGGGAAGTTCTCAAGTCATGTGGAAAGCGTATATTCAGTCTTACACAAAATTGACAGACCATGGTCAGAAATAACTGTGTTATGTATACTTCAGCAGTAGTTTGTAAGATTTCCCCTTGGTCACAATTTCTCTTAATATTTGGTGTCATCAGCTTGAAATGTTGGCATCCTGAAAATGTTGGCATCCTGATTGGTATATCTTGAATTTATTTCCTGATGAGTAATTATATGAACATTTTCTCCTGTGCTCATTGGCCCTGCTTTTTTGCACGTTCAGCTCCCTCTAGCTAGCGGAGATAAAATTGTCTCGCAACACTGTCAGCTCTGGAAACCACTCATACAGAAGTTGATCATTTCTCCTTTCGCTGTTCTTTTTTTGTTTTGTTTTGTTTTGTTTTGTTTTGTTTTGTTTTGTTTTGTTTTGTTTTGTAACACTGTCAGCTCTGGAAACCACTCATACAGAAGTTGATCATTTCTCCTTTCGCTGTTCTTTTTTTGTTTTGTTTTGTTTTGTTTTTTGGTATTTTTGAGACAGGGTCTCCCTTTAGACCCAGCTAGCCTGAAGCTCACTCTGTAGACCAGGTTGGACTTGAACTCACAGAGATCTGCTTTCCTCTGCCTCCCTAGTGCTGGAATTAAAGGTGTGCACCACCACGCCTGGCCTTTCGCTGTTCTTAAAGAATCCTTAAGGACTCTCACCCTGCACAGATACTGCCTAGAATGTGAAAGGAAACCTTGTAGATTTCTAGAGCTTTCTCTTTGCAGAATCTGTTTTTTTCTGGCATTTTCCCTCTTGCTTATTTTAGGAAGCTCAGTCTCCTAGAACTCTGTTACCTCAGTGACATTGGGGTGTCCTAGATGAATCTCCTCCTTGCACAGAGGTCAAGAAAGTACTTCTAGGTGGAACACTCACCTGTTTGATTCTCTGAAAAAGTTTTTCAGATTTAAAAAATTTTTGGTCTACTAATTTCTTTTAGTGGAAACACAAGTCTATACCAATTACTTTATAGATTTCTTCTCTTATCTAGGAATTATGAAGTTAGAAACAAATTTACTTAGTTTTTAATCCAGTCAACATATTAACTATTCTTTTTTTTTTTAAAGCCGGTATTTTTTTAAAATTTTTTATTTATTTCCGTATGTGTATGAATGTACTGTCTGCATGCAAGTCTGTGCACCCGTGACGTGCAACGCCGCGGAGGTCAGAAGAGGGTGTCGGACTCCCCTGGAACTGGAGTTCTCCTGGAATTGGAGTTTCAGACGACTCTCGGCCGCCATGTGGGTGCTGGGGATCGAACCCGGGTCCTCTACAAGAGCGGTCGGCACTCTTAACCGCTAGGCCATCTCTCCAGTCCCCATATTAACTATTCTTATAGGTGCGCATTTTTCTCATCTTGTTTGTTTACTATACTAGCACTATATACAATTATTTTAGTGCTGGTGGTGTTTTGAGACAGGATCTTTACATGTAGCCCATGGTCATTTGGAACTTTGTAGCCCAGGCTGCCCTCTAAAGTTGTGTGTCTGTGTTGGGGTACATGCATGTGAGTGTAGTTGCCTTCAGGGGCCAGAGGAAGGCATCAGATCTCATGGAACTGGAATTATAGGTGGTTGTGAGTTGCCAGCATGGGTGCTGGGAACTGAACCCCTGTCCTCTGTCAAGAACAGCAAGCGCCATTTCTCAAGCCCATTATTTTCAAAGTTTTCCTTTATATTTTTTTTGTTCAACAGCTGTCTTTTAAAAGAAATATTATTTATTTTTATTTTATGTGTGTGAGTGTTCTGCCTGCATGTATATAAGTGTACCTGTGTTGTGCAATGCCTATGAAGGTCAGAAGATCCGGAGTTGGCTCCCTGGAACTGGAGTTACAGATAGTTGTTAGCCACCATGTGGGTACTGGGAACTGAACTGGTCCTCTGCAAGAGCAGCCAGTGCTCTTAGCTGCTGAGCCATTGAGCCATCTCTCCAGCCCTCAACAGGTGTCTTATTAATGGACATTTTTGTTAAAAATAATGCTGGAGTAACATAATTTTGTCACTATTTGCTGTATTCTGCCCGAGTCTTTAGAACTGGGCTCACTGAGTCATTGGGTAAAACATGAGCAGTCTGAGAGTTTCTTTTTCTTTTTTTATTTTTGTCTTTTTGAGACAGGGTCTCCCTATAGTCCCAGCTGGCCTGCAACTCACTATTGTAGGCTGGCCTGGAAGTCACAGAGATTCACCTGCCTCTTCCTTCCAACTGCTAGGATTAAAGCCCTGCGCTACCACACCCGGTCTGCATCATTTTCTGTCAGGAATGAGGACAACACCTTTCCCCCACATTTTCTCAGCCACTGGGTGCGCTGTCATTGTTTGGATCTTGCCAATATAGAGAAATGTATCTTGTTGGTTTCGTGTGTATTTCTTTCATTAAGAGCTAGGCAGAGTGTTTCCATGTTTTATCTATTTGCATTTCTCATCCTAAGAACTATTTATTTATTCAGCATATTTTTTTGGTAGATGTGTTGATCCTATTTGTAAAGTACTTTGCATTTCAGAATTATTACCTCCCCCCCCCCTTTTTTTTGTCTGTCTTTTGAGACAAAGTCTCTTTATAGCTCCATCGGCCTGGAACTCACTATGTAGACCAGGCTTGAATACACAAAGATCCACCTGCCTCTGCCTCCTGAATGCTGGGATTAAAGGAGTGGGCCATCATGCCGGGCTCAGGATTTATTACTCATGTTGGTTTGATGTCTCAAAACCCACAACAGTCTTCCTCCCTCAATCCCTCAATCTCCTCTGTGATGGGAAACTTCTGGGTTTTCTTTTCTGTCCTGTGGTCTGCATTCCTGGGCTAGAACTGAGCCTGCCCTTTCCCCTTCACCATATCCTTTCTTTTCAGGTCTTTTTCTTCTTTTGCACTTCAAGAACTCCCATTTAGTGATGTACAAGTACTCCCCACCCGAGAAGTGGCATCATTGTTTTCTATTACCCGTGTCCATTTCCACGAATCACCTAACCTAAAAGGTGAGACTCAGAAACGAGCATATTTGTGTCTCAGCACATTGTGACTTAAGTGTCCTCTTCTGGGAGAGCCTTAAAGTCCTTGATCCTACCCACAATCCCCCTCTAGATAGTTTCTTAACCAGGTCGTTCCTACTCCCAGCAGCAGGTGAGCCTCCTTCATCCCTGCCCAGTTTCGTCACTCTCCTTTCAGCTCTGCGTTCTCTTCCCCCCAGCCTCACTTGGATTCTTCCGCTTCCTCCTCGCCTATCTCTCACTTGGAGTCTTCCGCTCCCCCCTCCCGTGTGTCTCACTTGGACTCTCCCACCAACACTTTGTGGTTCATTCTCACCCTAAACGGAGGTTGGTTTGTTCTACTCTGGCCCCGCCCCAGCCCAGCTTCCCACCCCCCAACTCCTGGGCAGTGTCTGATGACGTGTTTTACTGGAGGCCTCGGGAGAAGGTGCAGCTGGAGAAGGCGAAGTTCGTCTCAGTGCTTCGCAGCGGGTCCTTCTCAGGCGGAAGCGGTGAAAAGTGTCCGCGTGCCTTCGCCGCCGCACCCAGCTCCCACCATGGACTCAGTGCCTGCCACTGTGCCTTCTGTCCCCTCGTCCCCGGGGGACCCCGAGCTGCTGGGACCCCTGTCGGTGCTCTACGCCGCCCTGCTAGCCCGGCTGCTGGAGGTGACAGCCCCACTCCCAGGGAGGGACCCGCGGTGGCCAGGTGACGGGGCTGAGCCGAGCTCCGGGGGAGACCGCTGCCCTGCGGCGTAGACCAACGAGCGCGCCCCCCAGACTCGGTAGTCGCTGGCTTGAGCACAGCAGTGCTGCCACCGGGTTGCTTTGTTGACTAACCACAAAACCCAGTTCTTCCTAGGGAGCCCTGCCCTGCTGGGGGTGGGACGGTATTCTAATTAGCCGGCAGTGAAAAAGAGGAAAGGGCAGGTGTTTGCACTGCTGTGGAGGAAACCTTGAGAGTGAAGGCCTTAAGTCATAAAAAACGTTTAGAGCACGACTACTAAACCAGTCATTAGGAGCTGTCTGAACTTAGCACTTGACTTTATGTAAGAATGGAACTAATATTTAAACCCTTAGAGAAAAAAGCCGGGTGTGGTGGCGCACGCCTTTAATCCCAGCACTAGGGAGGCAGAAGCAGATGGATCTCTGTGAGTTCAAGGCCAGCTTGGTCTACATAGCGAGCTCCAGGCCAGCTGGGACTAAAGGGAGACGCTGTCTACAAAAAAAATAAAATAAAAAAACCCAATGAAACTCAACTTAGAACTAGAGATGGGGCAGCAGTTAAGAGCACTGGCTGCTTTTGCAGAGGATCAGGGTTTGATTCCCAGCACCCACAACTCCAGTTCCAGGGAATCCGACGAGGCCGCCCTCTTCTGACCTCCGAGGGCATTTTGCAACACTCATAAAATAAAAATTAAAAACCCAGTTTATCTAACACCTTAAAGGTATCTAGATTCTTGTACAAACCAGGTACAAGTCTGACAATATCCTGTATTTCTTGGAGTGGGCAGTACTGAAGAGTGCAGGAGTATAACTGATGGAGATTGGTTTAGCATTTCCATGACGAGTCTTTGTGATTGTAAAATTCTCCAAGGTTTCCTATTATTTCTAATATGTCTGTTTCAGCTCATTGCTACATTGCCTGATGATGTTCAGCCTGGCCCTGATTTTTATGGACTACCATGGCAGCCTGTGATCATTACTGCAGTCCTAGGAATTGTTTCATTTGCAGTTTTCTCCTGGAGAACTATTCTTGTTGTGAGTAAATTAAATTATCTTACCACTTGACTCATAAACATATGGAGTATTTTGTAATCACTGGCCTTTTTATTTATTTTTTCAGTTACCTGAAAACAAATTAATGTTATAATTCTAGCTAACCTTATAATTTAATGTAATTAATTTAATGTAATTTAATGTGTTGGTAAAGACTTAAGAGAACAAGGTAACATGTTTATATAATCTCAGTAGTCAATCTTTGATTTAAAAACCACTTACAGCGTTAGGTGGGTATACATGTACCCTGTTGGTAGTATTGGGAATTGTTAAAAGTCATCCTAAAAAGTAGTTCAGTAGTATGTATCAGAAGCTTTAAGAAAGGGTAAGACATATGAATATGCTCTTAAGCAGCATAATACCCTGTTTAGTAATCTGTCCTTAAAAAATTATACATTAAAGATCTTATACAAAAGGGTTCAATGGAATAGTCTTTATTTTTAATTATTACTGTGCATGTATGATGCGTGGGTGTGCCATAGCAGAGGCTGTGTGGAGGTCAGAGGACAACTTTGTGGAATCAGTTTTCTTCTCCTTTGTCTTGGGTTCTACAGATTGATCAGTCATTAGACTTGATCGGCAGGTGCCAAGCACCTTGACCAGCTGAGCTATCTTGCCAGCCCTAGAACAGTATTTATTACAGTGAAAGCTTTCAACAACCTAATATATATCCACATAATGGGATATTAGAAAACCCAAACACATTGAGACCCAGGAAATGCTCACGGTTTAACATAATGTCAAATGACAACTATGACGTCAAGTGATGTTCAACTGCATATTACATAAACACATGTACATACTCTGCAAAGTAGTACAGCAAAATGCTAATGATGAAGCCTCTGTTGGTAGAAAAAGTACAACAAAGTGATGGAACTGGCAAGCAGATGAGGTCATTAGTTCAGCCTTTTTAAATTTTTTTTATTTTTTATCTGTATGAAGTGTACAGTCTGCATGTAGGTTGGTGCACCCGTGTCGTGCAGTGCCGCAGAGGTCAGAAGAGGGTGTCAGATTCCCCTGGAACTGGAGTTAAAGATGGTTCTTAGCTGCCATGTGGGTGCTAGGAATCGAACCTGGGTCCTCTGCAAGAGCAGTTGGTGCTCTTAACCCCTGAGCCATCTCTCCAGCCCCCATTCAGCCTTTTTAAAAAATTTATTGGTGAGTGTGTATGTGTGTGTGTGTGTGGGGGGGGTTATGCATGTGACCTTCGGAGTCCAGAAGAGCACATCAGATTCTTCTCTGAGTTACAGGTGGTTGTAAGCCGCCCCATGTGGGTGCTGGGAACCAAACTCCTATGTTCAGGAGCTGCAAGAGCTCTTAACTGATGAGCCCTTTCTCTGGCCCCAGTCTTTTTTCTTCAGATACATTTCCCAGATTTTCTGATTTGATCCTAAGTTGTTGTATTCAGAAAATATCCTTGTTAGCCGGGGGTGGTGGTACATGCCTTTAATCCTAGCACTCGGGAGGCAGAGGCAGGCGGATCTTTGTGAGTTAAAGGCCAGCCTGGTCTACAGAGTGAGTTCTAGGACAGCTGGGGCTACAAGGAGACCCTGTCTCGAAAAGACCAAAAAAAAAAAAAAAAGAAAGAAACTATCCTTGTTTGGAGTTATGTATTGTATGCTGTCCAAAGACTATTACATTTTCATTTTTTTCCCTGAGGAGAATTTGTGTTTCAAACATAATGCATTCATCATTGGAACCTCAGTCCTTTCCATACAATACGTGGTTTTTACTTCTTCCTACTTACCTGTACTAATCACTTTAGGCGAAATGGGACAAGTGATGCTTGCTCTAATTGGCAAGGCTGCAATAATCAGAGAAACAGTGTTTTCCCCTTGGCGGAGTTTTCTAAATGCATTTTCTTATAACAAGATTATTATACATGGTATTTTAGATATAGAATACTGAAATTCCATGGATGATTTGTGGGTAGGTGTACCTCATAACCACTTAAAAAAGTAGCATTTGAGGGCTGGAGAGATGGCCTAGTGGTTAAGAGCACCGACCGCTCTTACAGAGGACCCGGGTTCAATCTCCAGCACCCACATAGCGGCTGAGAACCATCTGAAACTCCAATTCCAGGAGAACTCCAGTTCCAGGGTTATCCGACACCCACTTCTGACCTCCGCGGCATTGCACAACACGGGTGCACATTCCAGCATGCAGACAGTACATTCAAACACATACAGAAATAAAATTTTAAAAAGTAGCATTTGAAAGGAGAAATTTATTGAATCACAAAGAAACCTGGGGGGCTGACGAGATGGCTCAGTGGGTAAAAGTCGCTGTGGCCAAGCCTGACAGTCTGGGTTCAATCCTTGAGACCCACATGGTGGAAGTAAAGAATTGACTCCTACGTGGGTCCTGGGATTGAACCCAAACTCCACGGTGTGCCATGGGCATGTATGTACCCATATGCATGAACACACAGCACAGGTAAATATATTTTTTTAATTTTATGTGTATGAATGTATTGCCTGCATGTAAATGGCCCATGGTGTGTGGTGCCCCAGGAGGACAAAAAAGGGCACCGGATCCCCTGGAACTGGAGTTACAGACAGTTGGTAGCTGCTATTTGGGTGCTGGGAATTAAACCTGGATCCTCTGGAAGAACAGCAAGTGTTCTTAACCTCTGAGCCATCTCTCCAGCCCAATAAATGTAATTTGAAAAGGAATTTAGTATGCTTTTTCCAAATTAGCTAGCTACTACTTCCATCATGTTGGTGTCATTATCGGCCCGCGTGCTCCTGGAGTTTCCCACCTCACCTCCCTTCTCACCATAGGGGCTCTTGGAATACAAACATATGCTACAGGCTTGTGGATTCTGAGGATCAGGTCATCACACTTCCATGGCAAGTGCTTTACCCACTGAGCCATTTCTCCAGCCCAGATTATTTCTAAATTCAGTCGACAACTCTGAATAGGGTTTCTAGGATGTTTTCTGGTAAGAAAAGATACAGATCTAAGTGCAAATATTTTCTTTTAATTTTGTTTCCCAATAGTCTTTTTGAACACTCATTTCTAGACTTTCTTTGGCTATTGGGAGTTGTCAGATGATACTAATAAAGAATGATTGCTCAGATGATAGCCACTTCTGTTAATAAACAAAAGTGCTCATGCCGTAAGATTTAATAGGTAAGTAAACAGATCTTTAGCCACAAAACAAGGTACACACCTTAGTGTTTTTATCCACTGAGGCTATTTATGAAATGTTAGTGCCAATTAAATTTCAATGCTTTTAAACTTTGTCTTATTTTTTATTTTTAATTTCTTTATTGGCACCATGTGTACCACAGTGCACATGCGGCAATCAGAGAACAGACAGCTTGTGGATTCTCCCCTCCTACTGTGTGGGTCCTGGGGATAGAACTCAGAATCTCAGGCTTGGCAGCAAGCACCTTTACCTGCTGAGCCATTTCTCCTGCTCAGACTTTTTTTTTTTAAGCCTATAGAGTTATTATCCTAAACCAACATGTTACTAAATTTTCATTTGCTTATGATTCTGTCTCCAATATACTTCTATTAATCAAGTGTTTGACAGAAAACTTAATTTTATTTCTTTTCTTCTAGGTAAAGAGTAGAGTATATCAAGGTAAATCTTTAGGCTTCTTTTGTTACTTATACTAACCCTCCGTGTTGGTGTTTGACGTGAACTAGAAGTAGATACAGTGACTGATGTCTGATTACTAACTCTGGAAAAGTTTACTATTTTTAGGTGTCCACCTTGGCTAATAGAACAGATGATGGTACAATTGAGATAGGAGATGAAGAAGAGCAAACAGTAGGGAGAGCCTGGCTAGTTTACCCAGGGCCAGATGCCCTTTGAAAGCTGATGCCATGCAAAGTTATCACAGGTGAACAGTGATCTTGTACCAATACATCATATCCTCATGTGAAGAATGGTGGAATTCATGAGTGTGTTTCTATTTCTTTCCTCTTTGTGACTCTGTTCTCCTCTCAGGAACAGAATCAAGTTATAACACTTCCCTTAAATTCTGCATCTCTAAAATGAATTTAAATTGGAATCTTATTGCAATACACTGTAATATGTTTTTCTTGAATTTTAGTAGTCTAACATCCTTACTGTCATCGCTGCAGACTGCCTTTAAGGGCACACTAGTTATGTGGAACATTCCTTTAAGGGGACACTAGTTATGCAGAGCATTTCTTTAAGGGCACACTAGTTATGTGGAGCATTTCTTTAAGGGAACACTAGTTATGCATAGCGTTCCTCTTCCTCACAGTGCCAGACAGCCTATCTTTGTCAATACATTGAGGAATGTGGTTCACCTGGGGGTAATAAACTTACAGATTTCCCCCTCTTTTTAGTCACTGAGAAGCAAATTTCTGAAAAGTTGGAGAATATCAAGAAAGAAAATGCAGAACTTGCACAAAAATTGTCAAATTATGAACAAAAGGTATACTCTCTTAATCCCCCCAGTTTGTCCGAATAACTTCTACTTGTCTTAGAGTTCTGTTTATGATTTTTAAAAATCATCCTTTCTTAATTCATTACAAGCAGTCATTGTATTTATAAAGTACTACTTCTGTGCATGTTGTAATTTGTAGTTACTAATCCCAAATGCTTTGTTTTATATAGGTCAAGGAATCAAAGAAATATGTTCAAGAAACCAAGAAACAAAATGTGATTCTGTCTGATGAAGCTATGAAATATAAGGTAAAAATCTCCTTGGCATAAATTACAATCTAAAAGTCAATGTCACAAGTCATTCTTACTAATCGTAATATCATTGTTGGTTTTTATTTGGTTGTGGTTTTTGTAGGATAAAATCAAGACACTTGAAGAAACTAATGAAATTCTGGGTGACAAAGCCAAAAGCCTTCGCCTTATGTTAGAATCTGAAAGAGAGCAGAATATCAAGAATCAGGACTTGGTAAGTGTAGCTGCTGATTGTTGGTGTAGTTGGGCTTTTGAACTGGTCTGTAGATTGAGTTGAGCTTTTCCCACGCTGCTAGCTCAAGCAAGAATAGGAATCAGGGAAGTTGAACCTCTTTGGTTCATCTTGTGGAATTTTATTTTTTATTTTTTTATTTTTTTATTTTTATTTATTTCTGTATGTGTATGAATGTACTGTCTGCATGCAAGTTTGTGCACCCTTGTCGTGCAATGCCGCAGAGGTCAGAAGAGGGTGTCGGATTCCCCTGGAACTGGAGTTCTCTTGGAATTGGAGTTTCAGACGGTTCTTGGCCACCATGTGGGTGCTGGGGATCGAACCCGGGTCCTCTGTAAGAGCGGTCGGCGCTCTTAACTGCTAGGCCATCTCTCCAGCCCCTCATCTTGTGGAATTTTAAGTTCTAATCCAAGAAATTATTCTTTGTGGGCATAGGAACAGTATTTTTGTTCTAAGCCTTGGATCGTTTTCCTACTGCTTGGCTCTGCCCTCCAAAACAGGGAGAACAAACTAACAGTGATCGCCTAGTTGAATGGCCCTTATATTTTATCTTGTTTTTAAAAAAATTTTTTTTCAACACATTTATTTCAGTTTTATACAAAAGTTGCAAAGAGTTCTGTACTAAAGAGATGGCTCAGCAGTTAAGAGCACTGGCTGCTCTTGCAGAAGACCTGGGTTTGATTCCCAGAACCTGGTGACTAACAACCATCCATAACTCCAGTTCCAGGGAATCAGATGCCTTCTTCTTACCTCTGTGGGTATTGGATGACACAGGTGCATTTACATACAAGCAGGCAATATACTCATACACATAAGAATTATATATATATATACATACACATATATATATATATATATATTTAAGTTAAAAAAGCCAGGAGGCAGAGGCAGGTGGATCTCTGTTAAGTTTAAGGCCACCCTAACCCTAACCCCATTAAGCTTATCACCTAGCTAAGGTGGCACTTGCCTAGTTTCTCTACTGTTAAGAAAGTCTTCTTTTTCAACTCTGTTTATCATATTCTGTGTGGCCCACAGAAGGAAGAGTTGTGTTCTATTTCCTTAAGGAGTGGTATTTTCTTTTTTTTTTTTTCCTTTTTGGTCTTTTTTGAGACAGGGTCTCCCTGCAGTCCCACTTGGCCTGATCTCACTTTGTAGACCAGGATGGCCCTTGAACTCACAGAGATCTGCCTGCCTCTGCTTCCTGAGTGCTGGGATAAAGGCATGTACTACCATGCCTGGCTTCATTTTTTTTTTTAATTCATGTGTATGGGCTTTGTCTATGTTCCTAAATCCTACAATTTTCAATTTAGGCACAAGAATTATTCTCCCCTGTACTGAAGGTTTTGAGCTCAGGCCATAGGCCTTGGATCCTTTTGCCTCAGCCTCCTAAAATAGGATTATAGGCTAATATCACCAGGCAAGAATTTTTTTTTTTTAAGTTTTTCTCTAACCACTAGGGGGAATAAAAACAAAAAACATCAATTTGAATTGGCTTACTTAAAAGGTTTAAATTTTTCTTTCATCTTTTTATGTGGCCATCTACTACAGTATCTCATAGCTAAAAAGTTTGGGATACAACTTCAATTCTTTTTTATGTGTACAAGTGTTATGCCTGCATGTATATAAGTGCACCTGTGTCATGCAGTGGAGAACAGTGGAATGTGTCAGAACCCCTGGAACTGGAATTACGGACAGTTGGTAGCCACCATGTGGGTGCTGGGATTCAAACCTGGGTCCTCTACAGGAGCAGTCAGTGCTCTTAACCACTGAGCCATCTCTCCAGCCTCATGATTTCAATTTTAAGTTCTTAATTTTTCCCTTAGCCCCAAACTAAACCCTCTGCTTTTACCTAAAATGTAGGCTATTGCACAGGCTGTGTTTTTAATGTTTCTGCCTTTATTTAGCAGGTGTAATTAGTGAGTCTGCTGAGACCTAACGCCCATATGTGTTCTGTTTTCACATGTCAGATACTGGAAAACAAGAAATCTATAGAGAAGTTAAAGGATGTTATTTCAATGAATGCATCAGAACTTTCAGAGGTAAAACTGCCCACATTTCTATAGGATATTAGCACTGTTGTCTTAGTTTTGCTGAATAAAAATTTCACTTATGCTGAAATGTGCATAAATGAAAACTACTATTTGCTTGACAAAATGGAACTGTTTTTCCTTTGAATTAATGTTTCGCATTAGGTTCAAATTGCCCTTAATGAAGCTAAGCTCAGTGAAGAGAATGTAAAGGCTGAATGCCATCGGGTTCGAGAAGAGAATGCTAGGCTCAAGAAGAAGAAGGAGCAGGTAAACCAAGCACACTCTGTAAATGGCACCATCTCCCCTCAGTAAGCTTTTCTCGGATTTTTTTAAATTATTTTTATTTTATATGGATGAGTGATTGTCTACATGTGTGTAAATTCACCTGTGTTGTGCAATGCCCATGGAGCTCAGAAAAGGACGTCAGATTCCCTGGAACTGGAATTATGGCCTGTTGTCAGCTGCCATGTGGGTGCTGGCTGGGATTTGAACCTGGGTCCTGTGCAAGACCAGTGAGTGCTCTTAACCACCGAGCTACCTGTCCACCCCTTCTTCCTCCTTTTTTTTTTTTGTCTTTTTGAGACAGGGTCTCCCTTTAGCCCCATTTGGCCTGGAACTATGTAGATCAGGCTGGCTTTGAACTCACAGAGATCCACCTGCCTCTGTCTCCTGAGTGCTGGGGTTAAAAGTGTGTGTCACCACATCTGGCTTCTCAAATATTTTTAAGGAAGGCAGTTCCTACTGGGTCTCAAGAGGTGTCAGCCATGCTCTGAGGCTGAGCACATATTCATGTCCTGAGTTTTCTGTACAGCTCATCTCAGGTCTCGGGGTTTCTTCTTCGTCAGTTATTCAGTCAGTCAGTAATTTGAATACCCTCAAAAGATTAGTCATCTGACTTTCTACACCAAAGAATTAACTATTTCATAGCCTTCCTTTGAGCATTTCTTTCTTCACAAGACGAAGAGAAGGGTGTACAACCAGGAGCCTGGATTTAGGAGTCAGTGAGTTGCAACAACCCATTGCTACTAGAAGTAAATAATGGGAAATGCAGTAATTTCCCAAAGGATGAAATAATCGGAGTCCCCCTTCTTGAATACATAGATGCTCTTATTGCCACTGGGAAGCCTGGGGCCACTCATTCCATTTCTTTAGCCGAGGTTTTAGCTCCTAGTGATAGGCCAAGGAGAAGCCTGGCTTCCTGCTACCCACTCACATGATACGGTGTCTCGGGATAAATCCCTGATGCCACAGGAACTCATGCTTTATTTTTCAGTTGCAGCAACAGATTGAAGAATGGAGTAAATCACATGCTGAGCTCAGTGAGCAAATCAAGTCATTTGATAGGTCCCAGAAAGACTTAGAAGTGGCTCTTACTCACAAAGATGATAATATCAATGTAAGTATATTCTCATACCTAACTAATCCCATGAATTCTTCTGATTTAAAATCAAGAGGCCTTCCTACCCTTTTGTTTCTTTCTTTTCTAGGCTTTGACTAATTGCATTACACAGTTGAATCGGTTAGAATGTGAACTTGAATCTGAGGATCAAAATAAAGGAGGACATGAATCCGAGGAGTTAGCCAATGGAGACGTGGGAGGTAAGATCAGTCTCGGTGGTTGGAGCCATTCTTGCCCTCTTGGCTTGAATTCAGTACACTGATACTACTTTTCTGTCAGCTGAATTTCATGTTAAGCTTTAGGGCTGTGGGCTCACATCACTGGACTTGTACACTGGGGCCAAGGTAGATTACTGGGGTGTAGTGTAGCAATAGTATTGTAGGGAACACTGACTTTTTTCCCTTTCTCATTGAGAGTATATTGTATACACTGCAACAGCCTCAGTCATTTCAGACCTCTAAGTATTGAACACAGTACAGCAGGAGAAACATGCATCTCATCTTAATGGCGATAACTGGTTTCAGTAATAGTCATCTCTGTAGCTCTGGCCTTAAGGCCTAGAGTGCTGAGGTTGTTGGTGTCCTAAAAGGCTGTGAGGTAAGAAGCTTCAGTACATCCGATGCTGGAGAACAGCATATGTACCGATGACATTACCTCCAGGTGTTTTTCAAGGTGAATGTTAATTGCACTAACCATGAGTGTTTTAAACTACACCTGGTAGCAGACCTCAGAGGAGAACAAAGGAATTAATCTCTTTACATTTGGATCTCTTTAATCTCTTGTCCAGATGGAAGAAGATCAGAGAACACAATGTCTTCAGCATAGAAGACATTTTAATTTTATTCTTTTTTTTTGTCTTTTTGTACAGTCTCCGTAGTTCCAGCTGACCTGGAACTTGCTATGCAGACCAGGCTGACCTCAATCTCAGAGAGATTCACCTTCCTCTGTCTCTCAAGTACTGGGATTAAAGATTTATGCCACCACATCTGGCTGAAAGATGACATTTTTATTGTACAAACAGATGAACTTTTTAATGTAAATTTTTCATTCTCTTTTTAGGTCTTTTTGAAACAGGGTCTCCCTGTAGTTCCAGCTGTCCTGCAACTCACTATGTAGACCAGGCTGTCCTGGAACTCACAGAGCTCTGCCTGTCTCTGCCTCCCAGCTGCTGGGATTAAAGGTGTGCCCCACCACACCTGGCTATTTTCTGTTCTCTTAAGTCAGTCATTCCAGGCCAAGGCCAGCCTGGTCTACAGAGCGAGCTCCAGGACAGCTGGTACTAAAAGGAAGACCCTGCCTCAAAAATACAAAAAAAAAAAGGAAAAACAGTCTAATCAGTTCTGTTGTTTTGTTTTGGCAATGTTTGGGGACGTCAGGATAACTGTGGAGGTCAAAGGCCAGGGAAGAAAAAGCAGCTGAAGCCTTGTCTCTCGTAGGTGACCAGAGTGAGAAGATGAAAAGCCAGGTCAAGCAGATGATGGATGTTTCTCGGGTACAGTCCTTTTCACAGAACTCTGCAGTACTTGTCAACCCTTTCTGTGTCTCCCTTTGATGACTATATCTCTCCTGTCATTTTTAGACACAAACTGCAATCTCAGTTGTTGAAGAGGATCTAAAACTTTTGCAACTTAAGCTAAGAGCCTCAATGTCCACTAAATGTAACCTGGAAGGTAGGTTCTTCTGGGGACAAAATTGCCATTGACTGGAGAGATGAAGAGTGGGTTCTTGCCTTTGTCCCTCTCCTTCAGCCCAGGTCTCAAGCCTGTGTGTACCTGCAGTGAAAATGGCTCTGTCCCTTACAGACCAAATCAAGAAGCTAGAAGGTGACCGAGACTCACTGCAGACTGCTAAGGCCGGGCTGGAAGATGAGTGCAGAACGTTGAGGCAGAAAGTGGAGATTCTGAACGAGCTGTACCAGCAGAAGGAGATGGCTCTACAGAAGTAGGATTCTCCACTCTCTGTTAGCCTTGCTGTCATCACTGAAAGTGATGAGTACAAAGTTTTGCATCTTTTAAAGTTTGTTTTCGTTTTCCATTTATAATTAGGAGATCCCATGTTTGTGGGTGTGTATGTTCCTGTTGGTGTAATGTGCATGTGTGCACACAGGTGCCTGTGCAAATATGTGTACATGGGTGTGGCAGCCAGAGGTTGGGTCTTTGCTACATCACTGTCTACCACTATTTTTGGAGGCAGGGTCTTTCACTGACCTGAAGCCCATCAGTTTCACTAGGCTGGCTGGCTGGCCGGCTAGTGAGCTTCAGAGATCTGCCTGTCTGCTTCCCAGTTACAGGAGTGCACCAGCACACTTTATGCAACAATGTTTCCATGACAGTGTAAGGAAAGTAAACAGACACCTTTCCATGGTAGAGTAAGAGAAGTAGTAAGAGCAGTCTCTTCTTTTTTTTTTTTTTCTCCTGGTCTTTTCGAAATAGGGTCTCCCTGTAGCCCCAGCTGTCCTGAAACTCACTATGAAGACCAGGCTGGCCTTGAACTCACAAAGATCCGCCTGCCTCTGCCTCCCAAGTGCTAGGATTAAAGGCGTGCGCCACCACGCCCGGCGCAGTCTCTCTTCTTTAGTGGTAATGGGCTGCTCGATTTTTCCACAGCAAGGGAGTGTCCACTATCTCCAGCACAAAACACTTACAATGGAATATAGTGCTTTTTACTTTGTTTTTACTGCTGGGTAGGAAATAGAGATTAGAAAATCCAAGTGGTTCACCAAGAGGCCAGTGACTTCATATGTCAGCAGGCATTTTAAAGAGGACGGGAAGTGACATTTGAGTGGAGAAGTCAGACTGCTGTAACCAAGGCTCACTCGATAATTGGCTTCATCTTAGGAAACTGAGTCAAGAAGAGTTTGAGCGGCAAGACCGAGAGCAGCGGCTGTCGGCTGCAGATGAAAAGGTGGTTTTGGCTGCAGAGGAAGTAAAAACCTACAAGTGAGTGCAGGTTCTGTAGCAAGGCTTGGGGACAGGACACTAAGGCTTTGCTTTTTTTTCTGTTTTATTTTTGAGATGAGATCCGACAGAGATATGCCTGCCTGTACTTCCCATACCTTGCCCTTACTTTCTTCTTAAAATTGAATTTATATTGTATGAAAGAAAAACCTTAGACACAGAAGTGATAAGGATATGGTCTGTTCATTCATAGAAGAAAAACTTAAAAGTATTAATATAAATTGACTTAGACCCAGTATTGGCAACTGTAAAGGAATACTTCTGGGAGTCTTATATATTAGAGTCACTCCTTAAAGAGACATTTCAAAACCACTAATGATTGTGCCATTTGGTAGATTCAGTCTGTTTTAACTTTATGTTGGTATAAGAAAAACAGATACTCTTAGCTGGATTGAGAGTATTTTGAAGGAAATGGTAATCTATGACCAAGAATCTCTAGTCATAAAATAAGAAATTGAATGATTAGTTTTTATTATACTCAGTCTATGTAGAACATGTTTCTATATGTTAGTGAAATCTTTAAAACTAGCTATTCATAGTCAAGGGAACATTGTTAGATTGCTGCAGTTTTGTTCATTTGTGTTTTAACCAATAAATCCATTTATAATTCTTAGGCGGAGAATTGAAGAAATGGAAGAAGAATTACAGAAGACAGAACGCTCATTTAAAAACCAGGTAAAATTTATATTGGTCTGAAGTTAGTTGTAGAATTATTGTTCTGAGACAGGGTTGCTCTGTAGCCCCAGCATAGTCTGGAACTCACTATGCAGACCAAACTGGCCTTGATCTCACAGAGATCTGCCTCTTGTGAGTTCTGGGATTAAAGGCATCTGCCACCATGCCTGGCAGCTGCAGAATTTTTTGGTTGCTAAAATAGAAGTTAAAATGGTTATTTATAATAAATCTCTGAACACCTGTTTGTGTTGTCTTTTCCAGATTGCTGCTCATGAGAAGAAAGCTCATGACAACTGGGTAAGGATTTTTTCTCTTTTCTACTTTGTGCACAGCCTATGACATCTGAATTGCAATATTCTTTCTTTCACAGCTCAAAGCTCGTGCTGCAGAAAGAGCTATAGCAGAAGAGAAAAGGGAAGCTGCTAACCTAAGACACAAGTATGTAATTTTGATACCTGTTTTCAGTGTCCTTTAGAATGTTTTAATGCTAGGTGTATGTAATAAAGAATTGCTATTCAAGTTTATTCTTTCTCAATATTCAAGATTATTGGAAATGACTCAAAAGATGGCAATGCGGCAAGAAGAACCTGTGATCGTAAAACCGATGCCAGGAAGGCCAAATGCACAAAACCCTCTCCGGAGAGGTAGGAACAGTTTGTAAAAGGTTACAGAATTTTTTGGTGCAGAATGTATGTACGTTACTTCTGTAGTAGTTATAGCACCCTAGAAATAATCCTAAGGGCTTACTAGACGGAAAGGGGCTGTCACAAAGTGGTGACACAGAGTGGTGACCAGGCCTACTATCTTCAGGTCCACTGAGCCAGAATGGCTCTTTTGGCCCATCCCCTGTGAGTGGCGGAGACTCCTCCCCTCCCCTGCCAGTAGACCAACCAGGAAGACCGCTGTCTGCAACACTCAGTCGGAGAGACATGCCTAGAAGTGAATTTGGTGAGCACTGACATGTTATTTTGCACTAAACTATTTTGAGTGGGTTTTACCCTTTTGAGAATTCAGATGAGAACATTTTAGAATCTGGGTTTCTTCAGACAAGAAAATCTTAGTAGATGAATTGATCATATCAGCACCTGCTTTTGAATAGAAAGCATTTATTTTTCCTACAAGTCCCTGTATTTTTTGTTTCTTTTTAACCTTTAAGCTATATAGTCTATTCAGTGTACACACTTTCCATTTCTCATTACTATACCATGAAATGCTTTCTTTCTGTCTGTAATGCTTAGTGAGATTAGAAGTCAGACTGAAAAAAAAAAGGCCAGCCAACTGAATCCTATCAAATCTCTAACTTAAAGCACCAGACCAATACTCTTAAACTTTATTTCTGTTCTTTAAATCTAAGGCAATTCTTGGTTTTAATACTTTAAGTCTGTGTGTAAATTGTGACTCAGATACTTTTTAAGATTAAGCAGGCATGTGCTGCCTTACCTAGGGCTGCTTTCCACTTAGGAGTTCAACCCTGATCTAGCCACAGCTGGTTTGTTTCTTCTGAAAAGTGCATGCCAAGGGCTCTGTTGTTTCCTTCTCAAGGGTCACTGGACAGACATTTACCTCGCCCTCGATGGTCTTCTGAGGCATCTGGGAAACACTCTGCCTCTGGTAAGGGGACTAATTTCAGAGTAACTGTGGATGTAGGACTTCTCTTCTCATAAAGAACATGGATCAGAATGAGTCTAAGTCAGTTCTTTGGCCCCTCATAGACCCAGGTCCAGCTCCTGTGTTGAACAACAGTTCCAGAAGCTCTTCCCCAGCTAAGGTGATGGATGAGGGCAAGGTAAGCCCTGCAGAAACACGGCTGTTTCCTGCTCTACTTTGCCTCATCTCCTGTTTATGTGTTCTGTTTGTACTATCCCATTTGTTTCTTTTAAAAAGCACACTGTTCCCCAGGAGCCTGAAGGCCCCTCAGTTTCCAGCGTGGCCCCTTTGGCTGAGCATCCAGTGGCAGTAAGTGTTGAGAGGCTGAGGATAGAGCTGGGCAGAGGTGCTGCTTGGTGTTTCTGGAAAGGATGAGAAGCATGATGCTGGCTTTGGCTAAACGGAATGCAGCGCTGAGCGTACTCTACTTGGGAGTGTCACATGAGTTTGTTTTCTGGAAGTAACACAGCATTTTACTGAAACAGTAAATAAACACAGCAACGTCCTGTTGAGCAGTCCCAAGTAGTGCATATGTATTCACACAGGCTGTGTTCTCATAACTTGTACAGCTATTACAGTTGCTGTGTTCCAACTGTACCAGTCCTGCACTACATTAGTGTCAAGATTTAAGTTAAATTACTTAGTTTTCAACCTCATTTCCTTTAGGAAATTAGTATGTTATAATATACAGCATTACCAGCAAGTGGAGGTAATTGTTAGAGCTTTGTCTTCTGAATTCATAGATGTATATTGAATTCATAGATGTATATAACAGTATGTTAGGAAATACTCTGAAATTCCACTGCAGGATTCCAGGAATGTGTATCTCTTTCTTTTGTCTTTTTAAGACAGGGTCTCCCTGTAGCCCCAGCTGTACTGGATTTCGCTCTGTAGACCAGGCTGGCCTTGAACTCACAAAGATCCACCTGCCTCTGCCTCCCAAGTGCTAGGATTAAAGGCATGCGCCACCACGCCTGTCTTATGTATCTCTTAAGAAATCTTTTTATACAAGGCCAATTTGGATGAGACCCAGACTCCTTTGCAGAAGACTTTAAAGAGAAAATTATGTTATAGAGGATTGGGAGGTGACACAGGCTTGGGCAGAGCCTGGTGGTGGTTACAGCTTGCCCTCTTCTATGCAGTATGACCACCAGTGTGTTGGCTGTACTGCATCGAAGTATGATACTCCCTTTGTCACTGCTCTCTCATACTTACTGAGAATTTAAATAATATACCAAAGGCCTATTGAAGGTTACTTTGAATAGTTGCTGTTATTACTTATGTAAAGAATGCATAGTCTGTTCTCTTTATCCTTTTTTAGAAAAGTATTTGTTTGTATTTGTGCATCATGTTTGTGCCTACAGAGCCCAGAAGGGACTGGATCCCCTGGAAATGAAGTTAAGATAGTTGTGAGCTCCCACGTGGGTGCTGTGAACCAAACCCAGGTTTTCTGCAAGAGTGGCCATTGCTCTTAACTAATCAGTCATCTATCTCTGTAGTCCCAGAAGTGCTCTTTCCCACTAAGCATCATCTCTCCAGCCCCTATTCTGGATTTTTCTTTTTTAATCAATCTCAATCTCTCTCTCAATCTCTCTCTCAATCTCTCTCTCTCTCTCCCTCCCTCCCTTCCTCCCTCCCTCCCCCCCCCTCCTTTTTTTTTTTTAAAGACAGGGTCTTACTATGAAGTCCTGGCTGGCCTGGAACTCACTATGTAGACTAAACTAAGCTGTCCTCAATTTCATGAGATCCACCTGCCTCCCTGCTTCCTGAGTTCTGGGTTTAAGGGGATGCATTATCATATCCAGCTGTTCTCTGTATTCTTAATAATCCTAACATTTGTTGAGTTATGATGAGGGATATGAATGAGTTCCTTTGATGCAGATTGCACTGTGCATGGTGTGACCTTTGATACAGATTGCACTGTGCATGCATGGTGTGACCTTTTTCAGAAAATCATCTTACTGACAGTCCTCACTTTTCCCCTTCCTGTGCAGACAACAAGTGGTATCCTGAGTCACTGCTAGGTTATGGTATCATTTTTTTTTTAATTTTATTTATTTTTTATGGGTATGAATGTACTGTCTGAATGCAGGTTTATGCACCCCTGTTGTGCAGTGCTACGGAGGTCAGAAAAGGGTGTCGGATTCCCCTGGAACTGGAGCTAAAGACAGTTCTCAGCCACCATGTGGGTGCTGGGGATCGAACCTGGGTCCTCTGCAAGAGCAGTCCGCACTCTTAACTGCTAGGCCATCTCTCCAGCCCCCCATTTTTTTTTTTTTATACATTTTTATATTTTTTTTTTCGACAGGGTCTCACTAGTCATAGCCCGCCTGGAACATAGCCCAGGTTGACCTGGATCTCTCAGGGATCCTCCTGCCTCTGCCTCCCATGGCTAGGATTAAAGGCGCACACTACCACATCCGGCTATGGTATCCTTCTAACCTCACCTGCTAGGTTATAGCATCCTTCTATCCACTCTGAACTATCAGTAGGAATGTGGGGCAGGGGCAGAGAGGGAGAGTGTTGTGTTGTACTGACTGATCTTCGACAGGCTCTCATGTCTGCCTCAATGGGTTTTAGCTTTTAGCGGTATTAGAATTCTGTTACAAGAAACCATTTCAAAACTTTAATTGCTTCTGTTCTACAGGTTAATATGGCTCCCAAAGGGCCCCCTCCATTTCCAGGAGTGCCTCTCTTGAGTGCTCCTTTGGGAGGACCTGTACCACCGCCCATTCGATATGGACCGCCGCCTCAGCTATGTGGGCCTTTTGGGCCTCGGCCACTTCCTCCATTTGGTATGATGATATGAACAGTACTGACTGACTTATAAAATGAAATATTTATACTTTACTCGTTAAAGTAGTTGCTAGTGTAGGCCTTGCCAATGTAAGGATAAAGCTTAGTACATTAACTTTCCCTTAAGTTTCTGGGAATGTATAGGTACTACATAATCTCCCTATATATATACTGAGATGGGCAGAGCTAACTTAGAGAAAAGTGGCTCTTTATAGAAAGCCAGAAATGTTCCTTCTGCAGGTGCACTTGAACACCACTGGCTACATACTGTAATGGAACCCACAGATCATAACATCCTATAGGACACATCTACACATCCTACAATATAAAGCTTGTCATCATAGATGCATAAGCAGCAGGTCATAGAATGTAGAAGGAAAGCTAACACTCGCTTACCTTACTTAGACTAGGTAGGGTGGAGGTGCTCAAGAGGAGAGTGCAGTAGCAATCTAGTGAATGTTGTTCTGAGTCCAAGCCCTTGATTGTATCCATGACAAGCTACATTACTGCATAAATTTTCTATTGCTACAGTGATTAGCAGTAAGATTTATCAAACTGCTATTGCAGTGAAACTCAGATCTCATAATTTGCCTTTTTAAAAAAAATTTTTTTTTATTAATTTTATTTATTTCTGTATGTGTATGAATGTACTGCCCGCATGCAAGTCTGTGCACCCGTGTCGTGCAACGCCGCGGAGGTCAGAAGAGGGCGCCGGATTCCCCTGGAACTGGAGTTCTCCTGGAATTGGAGCCTCAGATGGTTCTCAGCCGCCATGTGGGCGCTGGGGATCGAGCCCGGGTCCTCTGCAAGAGCGGTCGGCGCCCTCAACCGCTAGGCCATCTCTCCAGCCCCAATTTGCCATTTTTGTATGATAATATAGTACTGCCAAGAGCAGGTGGAGCTGTTCTGAACTGCAGAGTAAAAGTAAAGAGAAGCTTGGAACTAGGCCAAGCCTTGTTTGCATCCTGTCCACTGCCTATTGCCCTAAGCTGCCGCTTATTGTCTGGATACCACCACTTGACTTTCTAGGACTATGAGAAATGAAAGAGTATGCTACTATACTTAGAAGAATTGTTCATTTAAATATGTTGCTGGTTATTTACATGATTTAATTTTTGTTTTCCAGTTCCTGGTATGCGTCCACCACTAGGAGTAAGAGAATATGCACCAGGAGTTGTGCCTGGCAAACGTGACCTACCTATTGACCCTCGGGAATTTTTACCAGGACACACACCATTTAGACCTCCAGGTTCACTTAGTTCAAGAGAGTACTTTAATCCTGGTACACGATTACCACCTCCACCCCATGGCCTGACACCACCTGCTTCAAGAGACTCATTGCCTTCAGACCCCAGAGATGAACCACCACCTGCCTCTCTGAGCAGTAGCCAGGATGGTTCACAGGCTTCAAAATCCAGCCCTTAACTTGGACTTCTGACACTGAATCAGAGACAAAGTGGACTGTGCACCTATTCATTACAGCAAAGGATTTCATTGGCTTCAAAATCCAAATGTATCCAAATGTTTGTTTTACAAGATATGTTTTTAGTACTAAGCTGCCTTGGCAGTGTGCATTTTTGAGCCAAACAATACAAATTATTTTCCCTTCTAAGTAAATATCACCTCTTAAGCTAGAATATCCTTCCAACTTTGAAATGTGCAATAAAGAATACCTGTGTTTTTAGTCAATGTAGCATATGTAATTGCTTAATGATTTAGAATGTCATAAAAATATGAACATTTCCTGTGGAAATGCTTTAAGAACATGTATTTCCATTACCTTGTTTTTAGTGAATACAGAGCAATGGTTGTTTACAAGCTTGAACTTTGTCTTCTTCCTCTATCTGGTCGCAAAGACTGTTACGCTAAAAATGTTTACTCAAGGATCATAAACTTTATCTCCCTTGTTGCTAAAGTTCTTTGTAGTAATAGTTCATAAAATTTGTTTATTAATATTTACCAAGTGTCTTGATTCTTTGGATTGCCTTGAGACATGTACCACCTGGAAAACATGTCACCTGAGCCATCCAGAACTGAAGACTGTGAGGTGGTGCACACTCCTTGCTCATTGCTAAGAAGGTTCAACCTCAAAGCCCCTGGTGACCTGTACAATGGATTTCTTCCTTTTACTTCAAATAAGTCAGTGATCCTACTTGTTCTGAATTTATACACTTTCTTATGATACTCATTGTCTATCTGAGGTTGTTTTTCTGAGTATGTGCCTGCAGTGGTACCAAGATACTATTTAGGTCAGTGAGATGGCTCAGCAGGTAAAGGGTCTTTGCTGCCAAGCCTGATGATGTGAGTTTGATCACTTGAACATAGCTGGTGATATGAGAAAACTGACTCCACAAGTTGCCTTTGATCTCCACACACATATACAAACAGTAAAAGGGAATAAACAAACTTGACATTATGTTCTGTTGCTTTTACCATTCTTGTACTAAGTGTGGATAACAACAAAAGGAAAATAATGTGAATTTCTCTTTTAAAAATTATAACCTGTTCTATCACATCACTTTGCAGCTGATTTTCAAGAAATATGACAGAATTAGAAAAGTACTATGAGGAAGAATGCTGACTAGAAACTTTACATGTCTTTAGGCAACAGCTACAGGTTGAACACAATTCTGTTGTGATTTTGGAAGTCTCACTCTAGCTGGCCTCAGACATGCAGTGATCCTCCTGTTTCAGCCTCCTGAGTGCTACAGTTTCTAGATTGAGCCACCACACCTGGTTCAATTTTTTGATCAGATACTATTTGGAAATTAGTATTAAAAATTGGTGCTTTTATTTAAATCAGTCAAGTCTGAGAATCTGGTATGCATCCTTAGTTTAGTCTTGCACCCACTACTACAGTGTGTCTTTACTTAGTTTATTTTTGTGAGTTTATTGCCTGTATATATGTAAATGTACTTATGTTGTACAATATCTGTGGAAGTCAGAAGAGGGCACTGGAGACCCTGGAACTGGAGTTGTTAGCCATCATGTGGGTGCTGGGAATGAACCAGGGTCTTCTGCAAGAGCAGCCAGTGCTCTTAACTGCTAAGCCATTTCTCCAGCCCCAACAGGGTATCTTTAAAACAATGTTTCAACTAAGAACTAGTTGTCCAGACATTTTATTTACAGTAACTTTAGCAGCACATTATTTAAGACACTATTTGAGTAAAATAAAAGGTGGTCACTTGTTTACTGCTACACTATATCCTTCTGTTATCTAAAATCCTATGAGGTAATGATATTATTGAGACCTAGGGCTTGTAAAGTCACTGTTGGGATTTTAAATGCACAGAGGATTTTGAAAAATGAGCAAGGGCTTCAGTGTGAAATCTTTATCTCAAATTATTGAAGACAGTAACAGAAAGATGAGCTCTCTGAATAAAGATAATTTTCAAAGATCCAAAAGGAACTTATAAAGTCCTTCAGTAAGTTTAATCTACCTAACCCTCATTTATTATCAAAGACAAAAGAAATTATATGTAGAGGAAAACTCCAGAAAATAACACATGCCATTTTAACCATGTAAAAATAAGATTAAACTACTAACAAATTTTGAATGTCTATGTCAAGGACTCCAGACACAAAGCAATAGTGAAGTTCATATAACTTCTAATTTTCCCCATTCTTTTGGAGATAGGGTCTCACTATGTAGTTCAGGCTGGCCTCAAACTTACTATCCTTCTGCCTCAGCCTCCTGAGTTCTGGGGAGGGCATGTACCCACTATGCCCAGCTAACTTCTGATTTTATATAGTATATAAAATGGTTATACTAGCTAAGAAAATCAATTAGAAAATGTAATTAAATCTCTTTAAAATTCAATTATGGAGTATTTCTCTTCTAAAGCTCTTTTGGTATTATATCACAGAAAAATCAGGAAGAGACCCGGGTGCTGCCTATCTGAGCACCTGTGAACCAACCTACCACCGCCTTTTCTCAGTCTTCATAGTACAGCCTGCACAGCAAAGCCAGAAGCAAGCTGTCAGTATACAGACCATGCAGAGGACCTGCCTGTCAAATCAGACACTTTTAACCCCCAAGTTCCAGTCTCTCAGAAGTCATCTCAGACTAAATGTGTTCCTGGGTTGGGTGGCTAAAACCATAGAAAAAGAAGCATTTCATCTGCAAGCCCTTCTGCTGCAGGTGTGGTAACTGACGAAGGTCTTCCAAGGCAAAGGAAACTTAACTTGTGAGCTGTGGAATGTTCTAGGTTAGCTGCTGTAAGATGGTCCTTTTGTCACTCAGAACTGAATTAAAAGCCAGGAGCTCTTTACATGGTGTTCTGTTTAAGCTACTTCAATACCGATGAAAGGCATCTGTAGTTCATGAAAACCATACTTATGTAAAAAATAGAAATTTTGGTATACATGACTTATGGTCTATGAGAAAAGAGGAAAAACAGTATCAGTTTTGCTACATTTTAATATTAGGTATTAAGGGATTATCTCTAGCTCTGGCCAGTAACATAAAAGGTACTGAGCACGCCACAGGTGCAGAGTGCTGCCAAGCACCCTAGGATGTTATGTGGCATGGAGGGGTGTGATCCTGCCCCTTGCAGAGCTTACAGTCTGGGGATTTACAACTCAAAGGTTGAGTTGTATGAATGAGGAACTAATTTAAGGCAAATTTTTCATCCCCTAGCGCTATTGTAGACTGAATTATTTTAGCAATTGGAATTAATCCAGGACCAAATTTGGTTGCAAATTCTTTCCACTTGACCCTGAAATACAGTTCTTATTAATGCTCATCTGGTAAACAATGACCTAAGCAGGCAACTGAAAGTAAAGACTAATCTCCAGTGCAAGGTCAAGACACCTTCACTGTGGCTACTTTAAAAAGCAAATACACTGAGTGGTATGATGAGGGTTATTATATTCATTTAAAAATAGGCCAAGTACTGACAGTGCAGTCCCTCATGCAGTTCATTTAAAAGTGGACAGTAAAATATGTCTAACCCACAGAAGGCCTCTTGCAAATCTTAATGTTCTATATAACAACTATCCACCTCATACGCATTAGGAACATTCTATTTATGCCGTGTTAAGTCAAAAGTAAATAGTCAATTTAAAATGAACTAATGACCTGCATATTTTCATATGGATATCAGTATTTCTAAATAGGAAATAAATGGCAATCCTATCTATATTAAAAAAAAATACACTATTTTTCCAGATTCTGCATACTCAGTGCTCTAAGAGGTATGCAGGTTTTACGGTTTCACAATTAGTTGCCAAAAAAGCAGTCATGTTCCTACAGCATCTTATTAACATCTGACTCAATTATTTTTAGATTACACAATTTAAGACACTGTAAACCCATTTAAAATTCTGTAACTCTGAAATAGTTCCAATGTTAACCCTAGACTATCAGAAAGAATAACAATGTGATACAAAGAACGGCTAATCCACATGACTACACATATGCTCGCTTTCCAAAAAACAATCTGGTCATCATAGCTACAACCTCTAAGGACTAGCCACAAACTTCCAGACAGACCTTCGTAGGCAACATAACTGGTCCAGTGCCTCCCAAAACAACCCAGAGTGTGACTCTATCTCAGACCAAAAGAGCATACTGGAGCAAAGGTGAGCGGAGGTATAAACTCTAGCACATTCTTATTGCTGTATGGTCTGAAGATCAGCACACCTACCACAGCTGTACTGTTCCAGGGAACAGGGTAGGAGGGCAATGAGAAAACACACTAGTAATTGCACAATTAATACAATAGTAAAAATACATCCCCAAATCTACAGTAAACCTGTATCCAAAGGCATGACAGGACAGTGATGTGCTAAACTTTAAGTTCTGTGGTGCAGCTCTGCATGGAGTCACTGGCCTGCTGGCATGGGTAGGGCTCATTTCTTGCCTGTTGACAGGGGAATGTGCTACACAGAGTTATGATGGTTTCTGAGTGGTAAAATTCACAGAAGTTCCAGGTTATATCAGGATCATTCCTTGTGCAAAGTTTGATGTAGATGAAGATAAAGTGGTTTCTTGGTCAATAATTGCAATTTCTTTCTTTTAAAGTCAGTGGGTTTCTTGTATCTGTAACCACAATAGAAAGATCAGTGTTTACAACATGTTGATGACTGATTCCGAGGTTAGGTAAGAATCTTAGGAACACACATGAAACAGCATTAAAATAGTATCAGTCCTACTGTGACAATTACTTACAGTTCTATTACAATTGGCCCAGGTTTAATTTCATCCATCTCCATGAAGGCAAAACACTTGGTGCTGGTAAACCTCTTTTTAGGCTTGTAGTGTTTGAATTCAAAGAAAATAGCCGCACCTAAGGAATTAAAACAAACCACATAAACCAGACAGTGCTGTCTGTGTTCAATTAGTTCTCTTTGACAGCCAGAAGCATATGAATAAGCAACAGTTTGCATACATATAAAATAAACATTAAAAAAACCTAATGTAAGTATTAAGCTCAAAGCCAGAGAAAAAGGATAGTGAAGTCCTGAATCTAGTTCAAGTATTCATCAGCCATCAGTAAAAAACAGAGTGCAGCAAAACAGAACGGTTAGCCAGGAACTATACCACATTCTTCCCCTCATATCAGAAATGTGTCTCAAAGCAATGGAGAACAAGAAAAAGAAAACATGCTAAGGCACACACAATATTGAGATCTCTTTATTACCATGCAGTATCTCCTGTCCATACATTCTTCAAATCCAGTAACTTTCAAGTTTTAGGTTTATCAGAATGACCTGGAAGACTTTCTAAGCACATACTGCCGAGACTGTACCATCATAGTGCCTTAGATGGATTTCAGAAGTTTCTATGCCTTCTAGGGGAAACATTCAAAGAACTACTATCTTGGCAGAATAGTGATTCATGGACAACTACAAGAGGCTGCAGCCCAATTTAAAAAGTATCAACATAGGGGCTGGAGAGATGGCCTAGCGGTTAAGAGCGCCAACTGCTCTTGCAGAAAACCCAAGTTCGATCCCCAGTATCCACATGGCAGCTGAGAACCATCTGTAACTCCAATTCCAGGAGAACTCCAGTTCCAGGGGAATTCGACACCCTCTTCTGACCTCTGCGGCATTGCACAACACAGGTGCACAAACCTACATGTAGACAGTACATTCATATACATAAAAAAAATAAAAAAGTATCAATGTAGCCAGGTGTGGTGGCGCAGGCCTTTAATCCTAACACTTGGGAGGCAGAGGCAGGTGATCTCTGTGAATTCAAGGCCAGCCTGGTCTACATAGCAAGTTCCAGGATAGTTGGAGCTACAGGGAGTCCCTGTCTCAAAAAGACAAAAAAAAAAAAAAGTATCAATATGAAATACTGCAGAGGCTATGGAAGTGTCTCTACAGGCCCTCACCATCACACATGCTCCCCAAAGAGCTGGACATTTTAAAAAACTGCATAGGTGAGAGGGATGGTAAGGCTTCTCTACAGAGAATACAGACATTCCAGTAGGTAAAACCCAACTCAAGTATTTAATGTTAAGAAGTTAAGATGGAAATATAAGGTGGGTATTCTGGTGCAGCAAGCAGGTAGATCTCTGTGAGTTCAAGGCCAGCCTGGTCTATAGGGAAAGTTCCAGGCCCATAGCTGAGGCTATAGGGAAATCTCATTTTTAAAAAAGACAAAAGAGAGAGAGGAAAACACACACACAAAGAAAAAGAAAAAAGAAAAAAAGGAATGTAACTTCACTGTGCTAAAAGTTATTCCTTTCTTATTCACTATTTATTTATTTATTTATTTTGGTCTTTTCGAGACAGGGTCTCCCTGTAGGCCCAGCTGTCCTGGAACTCACTCTATAGACCAGGCTGGCCTTGAACTCACAAAGATCCGCCTTGCCTCTGCTTCCCAAGTGCTAGGATTAAAGGCAAGCGCCATCACGCC
Source organism: Rhizomys pruinosus (assembly GCA_009823505.1). Lineage (NCBI taxonomy): Eukaryota > Metazoa > Chordata > Mammalia > Rodentia > Spalacidae > Rhizomys > Rhizomys pruinosus. Next base: position 233,482 of record VZQC01009322.1, read on the forward strand.
TGGCTATTTTTTTTTTTATGTGTATAAACGTACTGTCTGCATGTAGGTTTGTGCACCCATGTCGTACAGTGCCGCGGAGGTCAGAAGAGGGTGTCGGATTCCCCTGGAACTGGAGTTAAAGACGGTTCTCAGCCGCCATGTGGGTGCTGGGGATCGAACCCCGGTCCTCTGCAAGAGCAGTTGGCGCTCTTAACTACTAGGCCATCTCTCTAGCCCTCATTCCTTTCTTAATAATCCAAAAAATTGCAAGTTCTGGTCTCTCTGTACCAGTACATCCGAGTGAAAGAAAAAGCCAGGAAGAGGCAGGTGGATCTTTGTGAGTTCAAGGCCACTGGTCATAGAGCAAGTTCAGGCCAGCGGGCTACAGGAGACCCTGTCTCGAAACACACGACACAAACGGACAGCCACGACACGCACAAACACAGCACACACACACGAAAAAAAAAAGAGCTAGAAAGAACCATCAGAACATTCCCTGACTCTCAGAATCAGAAAAGCCTCCTGCTTTCTAACTCAAAAAACAACACACACAAATTAATTAAAGATAAATCTTGTTAACAAATTCCTTTGTTTTAAAGCAAAATTCTTAATTTTTTTTCTGTGTGATGTGTGGCACAGGTGTGCGTGTGTGCAGAAGAGGCTGACGTCAGGTGTCTTCCTCAACCATGTGTGCAGAAGAAGCTGACATCAAGTATCTTCCTCAACCACTTTTCCAGTTTTTAAAGGTTTTATTTTCAATTATGTATACATGTGGGTTTGTGCACCTGTGAGTGCAGTGCTTCTGGAATTAGGAAGAGAGTTGGAGTTATGAGTGGTTGTGAGCTGCCTGATGTGGTAGTTGGAAATAGAACTTGGTCCTCTGCAAGAGCAGTATACTCTTTTAATCCTTGAGCCATCTCTCCAGCCTACTTCCACATTATTTTTTGAGGTGGGGCCTCTCACTGAACCTGCAGCTTGCCATTTCAGGTAGCTGGCTGGTCAGGAAGCCCTTGGGATCTGCTCTTCTTCCTGTTCCCACCCAGCACTGAAATTACAGACAGGTGCCTTGCCGGGCTTTTATGTGGGTGTAGTGGATCTGAGCTCAGGTAATAATGTTTACATAGCAAACACTTTATTCACTAGGCCATCTCCCAAAAGTTTACCATTAAAGAACATTATACTCCAGTGCCATTACCCAACTAGACAACACACCTCCTAATTTCAACAATGAAAATGTTGTTTTGGCATCTTCAGTCCACCTAACCAGGTGATGACTTCCATTGGACCATGGCTATGATGGGCCACTGTACACACTCCCAAGTGAGTGCTGTCCATAGGAAGACAGAGATTTATGGTTACAAACCTTTGGTTAATTTTTCAACATGCTTCTGGAGCTCAATGTCCACATTAAAATGAACATAAGTATCTTCTTTTCTTGAAGCCACAGGTGTATCTTGTACAGGAGTTAAATCTATGCCATTCAAATCTAGAGAGAAACAATTTTCTGCTTAGGAACATTCATGTGTGCAGATCACCAAAAGGTCATGTTTCCTACAGAGACTCAGAGAGAAATGAGAAGAGATTCCTGGGCTCAGGGAGATTCCGGGGCAGGGGCCTGGGAACTGCTGTCCATGGGGAGGGTAATTGAGGGAGCCAAGCAGAGAGGATGGGAACCCTCAGCAAGCAGAAAGTTTGCCCTGACCAATTGGAAACAGTTTGCAGAAGACCAAATCTGATCTTTAAGAGGTGAAAAGTACTTCCTGTTTTCCTGGGAGAATAAATCACTCTATTTCTGTGGGTAATAAAAATCTGAAATGTTACAATTTGCCACAATGTGGTCCCCTCTCCCTGTTTTGAAGCACTCATCACCGGTACAGCCTGGAGAAGCCTTAAAATCCAGAATGAAATCTAAACTCCCCTGTTGTGTTCAAATCAGATGGACATGAGACCTGTCAACAAAACCCTTTCATCAATGACCCAATTTATACATACTACCTAGACTCTAGTTATGTTTCCTAAAACATGATGGTATAATAAGTTACAGGGTATGGCTTTAATCTCCCAGGTCCGGGAATCCTATGTAATCAAATTCAACATGGGCTTATTTAAGGACTAAGTGTTTATATATTAAATAAAGCTGTCTCAGGAACCTAAAGTAATTCAGTACATCTGATTCTTTCAGTTCTTAAAGATGTATACGCAAAAGCATTTTTCAGTGCAAGCTATATGCAAAGAAACTTAACACCTACTCCACTATCATTAAATATCTTCCTGTTTTACAGCAATATTCCTGTCATTTTGTAAATGGCCTATTAAACAATGGTGGGTATAAACACTTTCCATATCTGGTAACTGGTAGTATGGTTTTTTTTTTTTGGTTTTTTTTTTTGCTAATATCTTAAAGTATTACCCTCATTAGTGCTAGCAATCATGGTCTCTCTCTATATAAAATTATTTCCCTGTGGCTAAGTTCCTTTTTCTTTTAATTGGTACTAATGAACCCCAGGGTCTGAGTTTATTTCTACAACTGATCAAAGTTTCCCCCATTTAATTAGCCCATATTTGTTTCTTTGATTAGCTTCAAACTTCAGCTTAATGTAAACCTCTTGAATTAACTGTATAGTTAGTTGTTCCTTGATAATGGTAAGACTTTACCCTTAGTAATTCAATAATAATTATTCTTATTAATGTTTTTGAAACAGGGTCTCACTATGTTGTCCGAGTTGGACTCGAGTGACTCTCCTGCCTAGGTCCCTAGAAACTGGGATCACAGGCATGCTCCATCACACGGAACACCCAATAATTATCTTTTAAAGACTGTGCTGTGTAACATGAACAGCAACAATAAAATAACCTAACCATGTTGTTTCCTGTTTAAAAAGTTGTTTTCAAGGAATAAATGAAAGGTCACCATGGTAAGAAAAAAAAAAAACCTGATCTCCAGAACAATCCTAACTCTGATAACAAACCTTTCTGTCTGTGGGATTGTACTCAGTACAGATACTACAGTTGTGGATCTCTGGTCCTAATTTCTACCCCCTTCTGCGGGGCTTGCCTTACAGAAACCTGCCTTAGGAAGGAAAGGAGGTTCAAACCATATGCCTAGGGAAGGAAGAAGAGGACCATTCTGCTAAGAGGAATGTGTGTGGCTAGCCAGCACCCCAGGTGTCTGAAGTAGAAAAAGACACAAAGACAAACTCAAAAGCAAAAGTGAGTCTCAATTATAAATTTAAAAATATTTTTATTAACTGGGCATGATGGTACACATCCTTAATCCTAGCATTCAGGAGGTCAAGGCTAGCCTGGGCACTGTCTCAAAAAAAAAAAAAAGAAAACAACAGAGAGAGAGAGAGGAAAAAGCTTATTAATCTCTCAGTGAAGGAAAATGATCAATTTCAAGGATCTCCTGTTACTGCAGAATGAAGTAACATGAACTGCTACAATAACAAGACCCACTCCTGTGTATAAAAGGGAGAAAAAAATTCCAAATGAAAAGCAATGTCAAAATATTTGCCAGAGGAAAAGAAATGCAGAGAGTTATTTACCCTTTACGCTGACCGTAATATAGGGATCGATACACTGCCCAGCATCTTTCAAACCAATTTTCTCAATCCTGATGGTGAGTAGCGTCATTCCTGGCTCTGATGGCAATCTCGGTAACAAAGTACCTGGCATCAGAGAAACCACAATAAAAGTTAGCACTACCAATAATTTCAGAGTAAATATTTTAGCAAGCAGGAACAATACAGGCTTACCTTTTTTGTGTGTGTGTGTGTGTGTTTTTGAAAGAGGGTCTCCCTGTAGCTCTAGCTGACCTGGACTAGCCCTGTAGACCAGGCTGGCCTTGAACTCGCAGAGATCCGCTTGCCTCTGCCTCCTGAGTGCTGGGATTAAAGGCATGCACCACCATACCCAGCTTAAAGACAGTTCTTAACTACCATGTGGGTGCTGGGAATCGAACCTGGGTCCTCTGCAAGAGCAGCTGGTGCTCTTAACCGCTGAGCCATCTCTCCAGCCCATAGGCTTACTCTTAGTAATTAGACAGGCATTGCATGTTTTGCTTTCCAGAACTCTCAAACACTGTTCTTTTGGTTTGGTTTTGTTTCACTCAGGGTCTCATGATGTAACTCAGGTTGATCTTAGCTGAGTAGAAAGATTACAGGCATGTGCCACCACACCTGGCTTGATATTATTCTCTATGAACAAATATTTATTTATATGCAAGATAAATATGTACTCCATTATCTCATAAACACCCTAAAAACAGAATTATTAATGCAAGCTTATTGAAAATTCAAATGCAATCATGGAATCTGCAGGGAAATGGATGAACTAGAAACTGTCATACTAACTGAAGTAAACAGACTCAGAAAAAGAAGCATATGTTTGTTCCCTCTCATTTGTGGAGGGATCCTAGCTCCAAATCCCTAGATATGAGTATATATCCTGATGTAACTTCAGGAGTCAGGAAAATGGAAATGAACCATGGGGAAGAAGGACCTTGAGAGAGGGAGATAGTAGGAAACGGGTATTATTATTATTATTATTATTATTATTATTATTTTGGTCTTTTCGAGACAGGGTCTGTCTCCCTGTAGCCCCAGCTGTCCTGGAACTCGCTCTGTAGATCAGGCTGGCCTTGAGCTCAGAAAGATCCGCCTGCCTCTGCCTCCCAAGTGCTAGGATTAAAGGCATGCACCACCACACCCAGCTGGAAATGGGTGTTATTAAGGGGGAAATGGGGAAAGAGGAGTTTGCTACTTTGACTGGGGAGGGAGTAGGGAGAGTTAGCCAATGTGCAAAGAACAAGAGGTCACTGATTGATTATCTCTGAATAGGACAGACACCTATTTCAAACCTCAGTCTCCCAAGGCTCAGGGGTCATTGCAGAAGAGAAGGCAGAAAGATTGTAAGAGCCAGATAGAATGGATGACCACAAAGAAACGATCTTCCAGACAGCTGGTAAGTTACACATATGAACTCACAGTAATGGTGATAGCATGCACAAGTCCTCTGCAAGCTCAAATCAAACAGCCATGAAGAAGTGGTAAGAAGTTCCAACCCAACCTAGTGAACCCTGGGCAAGTGATGGCTGCTGGGAGGAGGAAAGACAATGTCTTACAGGGGATGGGACTCTTGGTGAGCCCAGTGGATGGATCCACACTAAAGGACATTTAAGGACACAAAATCAGACTCTATAGGCCACCCACACATGTGTGCATGCACACACACACACATTCACAAAAGTACATAAATTGTGCAGGGGGGCGCACACATATGGGAGGGAATCTAAGTACCATCAAACTATACTGTATGAAAATCACGAAATTCAATAAAAAATAAAATTCACGTTATTCAAGGAAGCCCAATTATAAATTATCACAAACCAATAATATTCTATACCCACATAATATATTCACTTGTAAATGTAATTACCTTATATCTCAATATGAACAAAACCTGGAAAAACTTTTTAAATATTTCTGTTACTCTAAAGCTTTAGAAGTTTAGTATCAGAGTAGACCAGCAAATCTTTTAGCTACTAACTTAAAATATTTATTAATATTTTTTATTTTATGTATATGAATATATTGCCTGTATGTGTATAAGTGCACTCGTGTTGTGCAATACCCACGGAGGTCAGATCCACTGGAACTGGAGTTACTGACAGTTAGCACCATGTGGGTGCTGGGAATCAAACTGATTCTTCTGCAAGAGCAGCCAGTGCTCTTGATCGCTGAGCCATTTCTCCAGCCCCGCTACTACTAATTCAGAATCTAGTATTTATATTCACTTACTGGATAATTCAGGAGTATAAGCCCCATTCTTCTCTTCATCATACTCTATGATTTATTCCCTCAGAAGTGAGTGCCACTGACAGTGACAACATAAACTATCAGAGAAATTTTTTTATATGTTTGAAATTTTTCCATATACCAATTTACTCTGAAATTAAAACACCAGCTGGAGAGATGATTCAGTGGGTAGTGAGCTTGCACTACAAGCTGAGTCTGAATCCCCAGCTCCCACGTAAAAGCTGCACTCGGCTGCACTTGCCTGCTCCCATGTAAAAGCTGCACCTGGCTGCACTTGCCTGCTCCCACGTAAAAGCTGCACGCGGCTGCACTTGCCTGCTCCCACATAAAAGCTGCACCCGGCTTCACTTTCCTGCTCCCACGTAAAAGCTGCACCTGGCTGCACTTTCCTGCTCCCACGTAAAAAAATGCACTTGCCTGTTCCCATGTAAAAGCTGCACTCAGCTGCACTTGCCTGCTCCCACGTAAAAGCTGCACCCGGCTGCACTTGCCTGCTCCCACATAAAATCTGCACTCGGCTGCACTTGACTGTTCCCACGTAAAAGCTGCACTCGGCTGCACTTGCCTGCTCCCACGTAAAAGCTGCACTCGGCTGCACTTGCCTGCTCCCATATAAAAGCTGCACTCAGTTGTACTTGCCTGTTCCCATGTAAAAGCTGCACTCGGCTGCACTTGCCTGCTCCCACATAAAAGCTGCACGCACTTGCCTGCTCCCACGTAAAAGCTGCACTCGGCTGCACTTGCCTGCTCCCACATAAAAGCTGCACTCAGTTGTACTTGCCTGTTCCCATGTAAAAGCTGCACTCGGCTGCACTTGCCTGCTCCCATGTAAAAGCTGCACTCAGTTGTACTTGCCTGTTCCCATGTAAAAGCTGCACTCGGCTGCACTTGCCTGCTCCCACGTAAAAGCTGCACTCGGCTGCACTTGCCTGCTCCCATGTAAAAGCTGCACTCAGTTGTACTTGCCTGTTCCCATGTAAAAGCTGCACTCGGCTGCACTTGCCTGCTCCCACATAAAAGCTGCACGCACTTGCCTGCTCCCACGTAAAAGCTGCACTCGGCTGCACTTGCCTGCTCCCATATAAAAGCTGCACTCAGTTGTACTTGCCTGTTCCCATGTAAAAGCTGCACTCGGCCGCACTTGCCTGCTCCCACGTAAAAGCTGCACTCGGCTGCACTTGCCTGCTCCCACGTAAAAGTTGCATGCACTTGCCTGCTCCCTCGTAAAAGCTGCACCCGGCTGCACTTGCCTGCTCCCACGTAAAAGCTGCACCCGGCTGCACTTGCCTGCTCCCACGTAAAAGCTGCACTCGGCTGCACTTGCCTGCTCCCACGTAAAAGCTGCACTCGGCTGCACTTGCCTGCTCCCACGTAAAAGCTGCACTCGGCTGCACTTGCCTGCTCCCACGTAAAAGCTGCACCCAGCTGCACTTGCCTGCTCCCACGTAAAAGCTGCACCCGGCTGCACTTGCCTGTTCCCATGTAAAAGCTGCACCCAGCTGCACTTGCCTGCTCCCACGTAAAAGCTGCACTCGGCTGCACTTGCCTGTTCCCACGTAAAAGCTGCACTCGGCTGCACTTGCCTGTTCCCATGTAAAAGCTGCACTCAGCTGCACTTGCCTGCTCCCACGTAAAAGCTGCACCCGGCTGCACTTGCCTGTTCCCATGTAAAAGCTGCACCCAGCTGCACTTGCCTGCTCCCACGTAAAAGCTGCACTCGGCTGCACTTGCCTGCTCCCACGTAAAAGCTGCACTCGGCTGCACTTGCCTGTTCCCATGTAAAAGCTGCACTCAGCTGCACTTGCCTGCTCCCACGTAAAAGCTGCACCCGGCTGCACTTGCCTGCTCCCACGTAAAAGCTGCACCCAGCTGCACTTGCCTGCTCCCACGTAAAAGCTGCATTTGGCTGCACTTATTTGTTCCCATGTAAAAGCTGCACTCAGCTGCACTTGCCTGCTCCCACGTAAAAGCTGCACCCGGCTGCACTTGCCTGCTCCCACATAAAATCTGCACTCGGCTGCACTTGCCTGTTCCCACGTAAAAGCTGCACTCGGCTGCACTTGCCTGCTCCCACGTAAAAGCTGCACTCGGCTGCACTTGCCTGCTCCCATATAAAAGCTGCACTCAGTTGTACTTGCCTGTTCCCATGTAAAAGCTGCACTCGGCTGCACTTGCCTGCTCCCACATAAAAGCTGCACGCACTTGCCTGCTCCCACGTAAAAGCTGCACTCGGCTGCACTTGCCTGCTCCCACGTAAAAGCTGCACTCAGTTGTACTTGCCTGTTCCCATGTAAAAGCTGCACTCGGCTGCACTTGCCTGCTCCCATGTAAAAGCTGCACTCGGCTGCACTTGCCTGTTCCCATGTAAAAGCTGCACTCGGCCGCACTTGCCTGCTCCCACGTAAAAGCTGCACTCGGCTGCACTTGCCTGTTCCCATGTAAAAGCTGCACTTGGCTGCACTTGCCTGCACCCTAGCATGGGCAGGGAGGGCAGACACCAGACGGATCTAGGGGGCTTACAGCCTAGCAGAACAAAGAGCTTCCAGTTGAGTCAGAGAGCCAGCCTCATGGCAGTAAGTACAGAGCTAGAGATGAGGACACTCCAAATTCATGCACATGTACCACTATATGTATGCACTATACACAAAAACAACATACACATACACAAATAACAAACACACACACACACACACACACACACACACACACACAAGCAAACCAAAACAAGAACCCTAAAAATCTCACACAGAATAGGAGAGCATCTCACTCCCAAGTAAATGGTAAATGGTTGATTTTAATCCAGTTTGTGTACATTAAATCACATACAGAACACAGAATACTACACTTGCATGGGACCCTAGATGATCCCTTCCAGTTTCTGTTCAATAATGTCTTATCTTACTTTTAGTGATGAAGTGTCTGGATACATGAATGAGTACCTTCTAAAACATGCATCTGATTGACACTGAACAGGTTTGAGTGAACTGGGGGGGGGGCAATGGAAATGTAGATGTACAGCTTTATAACGTATCAAGAATCACTCGACTGTATACTTACAGTGGGTAAGTTTGCAATATATTTTACCTTAATAATGTTCTTAAATAGTGGTTTAAAAAACATGCCAATTTTTTTTGTGGGTCCTTTTGTTTTATTTTGGTTTTGGGGACAAGGTCTCATCGTTTAGCCCAGGTTATCCTTGAACTCACTATGTAGCCTAGCCTGGCCTCAAACTTGAGAGAGAGAACCCTCTAGCTTTAGTCTCAGAAGTGCTGGAATTACAGCAGCATGAGGCACCATATCCAGCTCCTGTTCTTACTAATTTAGACAAATATGAAAATAACACAGAAAAGGAGGGGATGGAAGGACAGCTCTACCCCAACACTGCAGCAACAGAACTTAATGGGCCAGGAATAATTCTGAATATAAATACAATCCAAGACCTTTAGTCTATCTTGGACTGTCTTTTTCAGTGGCATTTCCAGAATAAGTGCTTTAAACTATAAGGTGAGCTTCAGAATGTTAATACCCTTGAAGTCTCATGAAAAAAAAATTATTTGAGTTGTGCAGAAAAATTCTTACTATTATACAGGATTTCTTGAATAAATAATGAAATTTATGCACAAATTCTTCTGTTCATAGATATTTGAATGGCTCAAAGTATTGGATATTGTTTACAACATGACCACAAACACAGCTGGTGCAAACATTTCTGAAACAGAGGTTGCTGAATCACATGTCCTCCCAGGCTCATTCTGTAGTCATTTCTGCAGAGGATCTGTCCTTGACAGCTGTGTAGCAGTGCTGGGTACTATTGCTGTGTCCATCCTCATTAGCACTTTGCTTCCTCAAACTCTGTAACCAACTTGAGTATATAGAGGTATAGATCTAGTTGTAATGTGCAGTTTCCTGAAGATTAGTAAGGTGGCACATCTTTTCATATTAGATTGCACATTTGGATTTCCTCTTTTCTGAAGTATGTGTTCAATTATTTTAACCATTTTTTTGTTGAAATATTCACCTTTTCCTTATTGAATTGTAGGAAATATCTAATATACTGTCAAAAGCTTTTGTTACATGTTTTACCAACAGCTTTATAGTGACTTTCCTTTTTAAAAACTTTTATCAAAGCACAACATATATATATTTAAACACCTAAATTTTCAGTAAAGCTTGCTAGATTTTCGGTAGGAACACACCTTTGCTAGCAGCACCTACCATGCAAAAGTGTGACCCCAGCATGCTGAAGCATCCATGCTCCTTCCTGGCCCCACCCCACATGTAAATAACTCTCCCAAACCACAGGAACCATGGCTACCTTCTAATACCAAAGACTAATTTTGTCTATTCAGAGTAGCTTTTCTACATTACCAGTGTCTTATATGCTAAAGCTTAATATAGTCAAATTTCTTCCTTCCTTCCTTTTTTTTTTTTTTGGTCTTTTTGAGACAGGGTCTCCCTTTAGTCCCAACTGGCCTGAAACTCACTATGTAGATGAGGCTGGCCTTGAACTCACAGAAGTCCACCTTCCTCTGCCTCCCAAGGGCTGGCATTAGAGGCATGGTGGCTAGTCAAATTTCTTAATCCCTTCCTTCACAGCTTTTGCTTAAAAAACAAACAAACAAACAAAAAACAAATGAAAAAACTGCTTGCAGAACATGATTTTGCTTATTTTTTTAGTATTTTATTTATTAATTTTATTATATATATCTGGGTACTGCCTGCATATGTGTAAGTGCACTAGTCCTCTTGCTACTTTGGTAACAGTTTTAATTAATATAATTTTATAAATTTTGTAACCTGTTTTCCAATTGCACCTGTAGGCCCTTGATAAACTACAAGTATTCTGTCTTACTTTTTGTTTGTTTTTGAGTCAGGATCTCTCTGTAGCCCTGGTTGGCCTGGCGCTTGATGAGGCTGGCCTTGATCTCACAGAGATCTGTCTCCCTCTGCCTCAGAAGTGCTGGGATTAAAGGCGTATGCCACCATACTCAGCACTCCTTAGAGGGAAAAAAAAAAAAATAGAAAGGCTCAGTGAACTTTCTGCACCTCTAAAATATCAAAATGCTGTATCAGAATACAAAATCTAGTCAGTTTAAGCCTAATCTTACATAGTAAATGGACTTAATTTACAGTAATATAGGTTTCTTTTCAACTCAGCAACCTGAACCCCACGACTTGACTTCTCTACTAAAGGACTGTCAACAGTAACATCTACTACATGTAATTTCCCCAAGTCCTCTGGTATGGGTACTGCTAACCCCACTGAGAAATGATGGTGGTGCTAATGCTGGTGATAGCACCATCACTAAAATCTGGCATATGAAAGGAACCATGCCCAGGGCTTTATTACAATATGGTGTTTAATCTTCACGGTCAACCTAAGAGAATCACTGTTTCATTTTATAAAGAAACAGGTGCGGGACTAGAGAGATGGCTCAGTGGTTAAGAGCACTGGCTGGTCTTGCAGAGGACCCAGATTTGATTTCCAGCACCCACATGGTGGGTCTGGACCATGACTCCAGTTTGTAGTTTATCTTCTGACCTCTGTGGGTATCGCACAACACGGTGCACTTACACACATGTAGGCAATACACAGACACATAAAAAATAAACATAACCAAAAAAAAAAAAAAAAAAAAAA
>VZQC01009322.1:244945-288893 GCA_009823505.1 Rhizomys pruinosus
CACACCTTTAATTCTAGCACTTGGGAGGCAGAGGCAGACAGAGGCAGGCAGATCTTTGTGAGTTCAAGGCCAGCCTGGTCTACAGAGTGAATTCCAGGACAGCTGGGACTACAGGGAGACCCTGTCTCAAAAAGACCAAAATAAATAAATAAATAAATAAATAAATAAATAAATAAATAATATTTTTTAAAAACAGGTGCAGAGTAACTCAGCTAATGAGTGGCACAGGTTAGAGTTCTGTTTGCTCAAGTATTTGTTTATTTGTTTATTTATTTGTTTATTTTTGGTCTTTCTGAGAAAGAGTTGCAGCTCCAGCTGGCCTGGAACTCCTTATATAGACCAGGCTCGCCTTGAACTCACAGATATCTGTCTGCCTCTGCCTCCTGAATGCTGGGATTAAAGCTTGCACCACCACACCAGGCCTCAAGCCTTCATACTCTAAAAGTCTCCTCCCCAAATAGCATTAAAATATTACTTTAATTATGGAGTTATCTGGATAGCAAACGCATCATATTTAACTACACTATAAAGCTCACAGAGTCCATTTTTAAAAGCATCATGGTACTGTAGCATATGGCTATAATTCCTGAAGTAAACTATGAGGTATAAAAACTGTACTGAGCCATGTATGGTGTGACATGCCTGTCATTCCAACTCTTAAGAGGCACAGGCAGGAGGATTGACACTTTGAGGAAAGCCAGGACTATACAGCAAACCTATCTCAAAAGACAAACAACAGAAACCTGTGCATCAAATAAGAACAGAACAATGAAAGTAAAACAGCAACTGGAAATGGTAAATTTTTTTTTTTTTTTTTTTTTGGTCTTCTTTGAGAAAGGGTCTCCCTGTAGCCCCAGCTATCCTGGAACTCACTCTGTAGACCAGGCTGACCTTGAACTCACAGAGATCCACCTGCCTCTGCCTCCCAAGTGCTAGGATTAAAGGAGTGTACCACCACGCCAAGCCTTGGAATAGTAAAATTTTTACATGATTTCTTGTCTGGGTTATTTACACTCATACGGAGGAAAGATCCTTATGGGGGTTTGAATGAGAATGTCCCCCACAGACTCCTAATATTTGGACCTTTTTGTGCCCAGTTTGTGACACTATTTTAGGAGGTGTTAGGATGTGCAGCCTTATTGGAGGAACCATGTCATTAGAGGCAGGCTTTGAGAACTCTTAAGCCTTGCCAGATTTCCAGTCCCTTTCAGCGTTCTGTGCCAGCTTAAAGATGGGATTGCTCGGCTTTCTGTTCTACCACCTTTACCTCCCTTGTTATGATTCTAATCCTCTGAACCATACAGCAAATAAAATCTTCCTTCTATAAATTGCTGTGGTCATGGTGTTTTATCACAGCAACAGAAGAGTAACTAATACAATCCTCATCTGAGGCTTGCTGTATATTCTTTCTCTTAGATGAGGGCAACTATGCAGTATCTTTGCACCCTGGGTCCAAGTTATTCCAATCCCAATTTGATTCAAGATTATGATATAATACATACAATATATACAAAGAAGGGCTGACATAGCAAGCCCAAGTAGTTATTCTAGAACACCTACTTGGAAGAGTGGCCTGTGGCTAGCATGATGAGTCTCATCAACCCCTGATCGTATCATGATACTTAAGCTGTAGGAATACTATATTTGTGCTGAACACTTGCTTTCCTTCTGGAGTCTGGAATTTTGGTTTGTGATAGAAGGTGATAATGTGATTAATTCTCAATAACACCCTTGTGCAATAGCCTTATGCAATGAACTTCTTAAGAGCAGACATTTCATCTTTTACTGGTGCTGTCACAACTTGCTGAAGTGGGAATTAAGTATCTCTTCTGTGACTCCATGGGGAAGGATCCTGGAGTCTGGTGCCCGGTTCCCTCTGGATTTGGGCCACATGCTTCTTCCTTTGGTTAGTTTGTTTCTGTGTTCTCCTGTAACAACTAATGGCCGTGAGTACAAATATATGCCAAGTGCTGATAGTGAATCACTGAACATGTGTTTATGCAGAATACCGACACAGATGAGCACACATAAACCACTACTGAGCAGGAAGACATGCTTGTGACTGCCAAGGGCTTTGGAAAGCTTTTCCTCCCCACAAATAAATACCAACTTAAGTTCCACATACCTTGTTGGATGAAGCAATGCAATACTCTTTATAAGTGATACCCACCGGGAACTCTAGCAGGAAAAGAATCAGGAGATCCTGCTCCAGCACCACCCTCTTCTTCATCTTCTTCAAATTCCAAATTCTCTTCTTCGCCAGGAGCTAAAATTCGTCTATACGAAAAAAGACAGAAAAAAACAATGAGCTACAATATTTAGTAGACCAATGAAGCTTCAAAGCTATTCCTTTCCCAAGTTGCATGATCATTTTCAGAGGGTGAGATACTGTTATCAGCACTGATGTCAACTGTACCAATGACATCAAAGTTGGTATTAAACAAAAATCAGAGGGGCTGCTTTAACTGTTCTGTTCTTACTTAGTATACAGGTGGTTAAGAGCACTGGCTGCTCTTGCAGAGGACCCAGAGGCATTCCCGGTATGCATGTAACTGCTAACAACCATCCATAACTCCAATTCCATGGGATCTGATGGCCTCTTACAGGTGTGATGCAATACCTGTGGTGTACTTACGTACTCACAGGCAAAACATTCATATAAAATACAAATAAATAACCAGAAATATGTGAAAAACATGTCTAAAGTAGATAATACAATGAAGAGATCAATATGAATCACTATTTACCTTAAAGGGACAGGCTGAACATCAAATGGGAATTCTTTATTATATGTAAGAATATTCTTTAGGACTAAAATAAAAAACAAACATGAATTCCTCTATGAATAAAACCCAAATATTATCTTAGATGGCTAACTATTATCAATTTTACCATGCATACACATTTTTTATTTAACACATTATATTCACACATGCACACACACATACACCCGAATACATACACATTCCTAAACTCCTATCATTCCAAAGCCATTGTGCACTTATCCATAGTATGCCTTAGAAAATGAAACCAAAACACTTCTATGTACAAAGTCCTAGGTGAGAAATGGGGTATCAGAGAAAGGCTACCTCCATCCTTTGGTGCTTTAGTCAAAAGATTGATATCAAAGGTGACAAAGAGAGATACAAAATCATATTGTACTCTCTTCTGAGTAGATCCTCCTCAAGGTCAACAAACTGGTAAAATTTGTAGCAGCAAGTTTAGATTTCTCATATTCCTCCATGGGAGGTCTTTTCTATCTTCTGGAATAGTGATTTTTAAGAGGCCAAAATCTGAACTATTATTTAGAGAAAAAAAAAGCTTAAGAATTTTCTTTAGAATCAGTGCATCAGATAAAATTTACTATATTTATACTCTTTTTTTTTTTTTTTTGTCTTTTGAGACAGGGTCTCCCTGTAGCCCCAGCTGTCCTGGAACTCACTCTGTAGACCAGGCTGGCCTTGAATTCACAAAGATCCACCTGCCTCTGCCTCCCAAGTGCTAAGATTAAAGCCATGCGCCACCACGCCCAGCAGATCTATACTCTTTTTAAAATTTATTTTTCTGTGTATGAGTGTTTTGCCTGCAACTATGTAAGTGCACTACATGGGTGGAATGCCCTCAGAGGTCTGAAGAGGGTGCCAGATCCCCTGTAATTGGAATTGTGGACTGTAGTTCACTACCATGTGGATGCTGAAAACTGCCATCTCTAGCCCCTGGATCTACACTCTCATGTGGAAGTGCCTGAACCATTTGGAGTTGAGTATCTGGCAGGGTGAGAGATTAAGGCTCTAACTTCATTCATCTATAAGTAGCTATCTAGTTTGACCAGCACCATTTTTTTTTTCTTATGTGTATTTTTGGTTCCTTTTACAAAAAAGAGGCTGTGTGTGAACTTAAATCTGGGTCCTCAATTCTATTCTACTACTCAAAATATCTGATTTTTTTGCATTACCATGTTTCTTTTATTACTATAGCTCTATAGTATAATTTGAAATCAGGGATGATGATGCTTCTAGTAGTTCTTTTATTGTTTAGGATTATTTTGGCTATCCTGGGTTTTTTGTGTTTCCATATGAAATTTTGAGATTATTTTTCAATTTTTGTGAAGAACTGTTTTGGAACTTTAGTGGAGATTGCACTGAATCTGTAGACTGCTTTTGGCAGGATGGCCATTTTCACAATATTAATCCTACCAATCCATGAGAATATGAGAGCTCTTTCCATTATTTGCTATAGTGATTTTAAGAAGCCAAAATCTGGGGCTGAAGAGATGGCTCAGTGGTTAAGAACACTGACTGCTTTAGAAGAGGACCTGGGTTCGATTCCCAGCACCCACATGGCAGCTAAGAACCGTCTTTAAGCCAGGTAGTGGTGCACGCCTTTAATCCTAGCACTTGGGAGGCAGAGGCAGGCAGATCTCTGTGACTTCAAGGTCAGCCTATTCTATAGAGTGAGTTCCAGGCCAGCTGGGGCTATAGGGAGAGCCTGTCAAAAAAAAAAAAAAAAAAAAAAAAAAAAGTGAAAATCCTAATTATCATTTCAAAGAAGAAAAGCCTAAGAATTTTCTTTAGAAATACTCCATCAGATACAGATATGACTACAGCTGTGGCTTCACTATGTTTGTCTGTTTGTGGTTCTAGGAATGGAACTCAGGGCCTCACACATGCTGGGTACACACTCTATCACCAATTACTGAAGCCTTAGTTACAATCTGTTATATAGCTATCAATGTGTTTTACTCAAAATAGTCTTACATACAGCCAGTTATGAAAGACTTATATTATATGATTCTGTTCACATAAAATGTTCAGAATAGACAAGTTTATAGACAAATTAAATTACTGGTTGCCTAGAGCTAGTAACTGGAGAGGATTAGGGTGGAATGAGAGGAAATAAGTGACTGCTAGTGAATACTAGGTTTCCGGTGAGTGGTGAAAAGTCCTAGGATTGACTGTATCAATGTTTGTAAACAGTCAATACTATAAAAAGTGGTGAATTACTTTAAATTACTGAATTCTATAGTATGTGAGTGAAGTATCTCAATGAAGCTGTTATTGAACTAAAAAATGATGTCCGAAATACACAAAACATCAAGAAAAGTATTCTATTTAAAAAAGGAAAGAAAAAAAGAAAGTATTTATTAATGCTCTCTATAAAAGTCATAAGATAAAGTTCTAGGCACAAGAAAATATTGACATTCAAAATAAAAAGTTGTGAAAATTTTTACATTATTGATTGGCATTCCTATATACATTGGGTACAGGTAAAAACTATTTCAGAATATGAAATTACATTTCTTGTAACAAAATGTTTATGGTCTGGATTACATAAAGTAACCAAAACTATTAAAATAACAGTTTATCATAATTCTTGCCATATGCAGAAGTAGCATGTTCTGAAAAGACGAAATTTGATCACCTAACAATTCTGTAAAAGCCACCAGAATTACAACAAAACTGGTATGTGTTCCTGTTTTTTGTTGATTCTCTTTACCAACCTAACCAAAACAACAGAAATTGGATCCCATTCAGTGTAGACTCTATAAACCCCTTTCTGCCTGGAGCAGACATTACAATCACATATCAACCTCCTCTTATCCAAGTTGTGGAGATACCAAAAGAACTACACTAACATGAACTGAGGTGGCCTGCTTCAGGCCCTGCTCAGCTGCTAACAGACAATAATTTCATGGCTTTAAGTGAGAGGATGTAACCATATGGCCAAGATTCCTTTCTGTTCTAAAATGCTATGATCTTAGGATTCCCTATTTAGAAATGCCTTAACAGATGGATCTGAAACCTACTGTCCCCTGCTCACATAAACATGTTAAGATGTACAATTCTGTATCAGTAGTAGTGGCTAAGGTTCATGTGGTCATATCCACCTCTGCACCTCTGCCCATACTATAAACATTTTAAGAGAACAGTCATCTCGACCAGAAAATAAATAAATAAAAAACAAAAACACAATCCTGGCAGCCTTTTGGTAGCATCTTAATCACCAAATTATTGAAATTATTTGCTTTAGAAAGATTTAAAAGAGGAGGGGGGAAATGAAGACAACAGACATTTTATACCATAACCCTGACAGGGTACTACAGTTTTCAATGGCAGGTCAAATGAACGGCACCACTTACTGTAACTTCAGACTCTGCTATAAATGTTTACCAAAGTAACTAGTCTTAGAAATCAAGACAAAATAAAGGCTAATATATATTTATACAAAGTATAGCCTTACATATTCTGTAATGAAGCCCAAACTATAAATACTGCAAATATTGTAGGAATTTAAAAAGGACTAAAAAGATGGCATATGATTACCTATTAAAAGAAAAAATCCAATCACTACATATGCTAAGTAGTGCTAATATCTGGATAAACTATCCTAAAGAGTATCACAAGAGTACCATAGACAAAACTTACTTGGTTCTAGCTTCTTCAGGTCCTCCAGTTTAAATTCTTCCTGGGACTGTGTGGACTAAATTTAAAATATGCATATTACATCTTTTTACTGCAAGATTTCACTGCACCCTATGTCTCTTAAGTGGCAAGAACCAAATATTCAAAATGAATCTATTTCTTGCTTTCAAGGCAGAAAATGAAAAGTTTCAAGCTGGTTTTTGTTTGTTTTGCATTCTTAGAAAATTCAGGCTAAAAGTAACAGAAAAAAATTAAAGTAATATCTTTTATTTCTATAGTTTACAAATACAAAGTAAATTATGTAAGTTACATGCTACTGATGAATTCCTATAGGTCTACATAGCTTCTGAGACAACAGGGCTTTTGGCATGAATGCCTAATGTTTCATTCAAATAATTCACTCTGATTTAGAAAGTGAAAAACCTCTACTTACCTGCAAAGCTGCACTTCGCAATTCTAAGCATGTTGCAATTTTGCCTATGGTTTTCTACAGAGAAAAAAAATGCTATAAATAACATAAATTAAAATCAAGTAAACTTTATTAATAAGAAGTTTCTAATGCTTTTAAACAAGTTAAATTTTACTTCTCTCTAGCATCATGCAGACTTAAGAGAAGAAAAGCACGAGGCAAAGGGCTGTAGTGAGGGAGATCAGTATGCATCATCTCCTAAACCAACGTCTCACAACCAATTCTAAATCAAGGTTGCTTTGATGACAGTGCTGGATATGATTTAAAAGACAATGAGGATAGTCAATAATGAAAAGAAGTTCCCCCAAAACTTAAAAATAAGGCCAGTGAGATGGGTCATCAGGTAAGACAGCTTGCCGCTAATCCTGATGAACTGAGTTCAGTACCCAGAATACACGTGGTGGAAGAAGAGACAACACAAGTTGTCCTCTGACCTCTACATGTGCACCATGACCCATGTACATGTGCACATAAAACTATATACATATGCACACACATACAAATCAATGTAAAAAACTGTTAAATGATAAAAATAGAACTACAAATTGATGCAGCAGTCCCACTCCTGAGTATGAAGCCTAAGGAAATGAAATCAGCATGTTGAAGAGGTGGTTTACATTCTCATGTTTATTGCAGACCCATTCATGAAACAATTAGAAAGAACCCAAGTGCAGTGGTTTGGATGAGAATGTCCCCCACAGGCTCCAAATATTTGGACATTTTGTTCCCAGTTGGTGACGCTGTTTTGGGAGATCTTAGAGGGTGTGGCCATGGTGGAGGAAGCTCATCCCTGGGGGCAGGGTTAGAGTTCTTAAAACCTTGCCAATCTCCAGCCCTGCTCTCTGCTTCCTGTGCCTGCTGAAAGATGTGAGCTCTGCTTCTTGTGCCTGCTCTGGCACCCCCTGCCACCACACCTCCCTGTCATGATGGACTCCAGTTCCCCTGGAACCGTAAGCTCAAATAAATTCTTATTTTTATAAGTTCCCTTGGTCATGGTGTTTCTATCACAGCAACAGAAAAGTGACTAACACACCAAGTATGGAGTAAATGACAAATGAGTAAAGAAAATGTGATTCACTTGCACAGCAGAATATTTAGCTATAAAAGGGAGGAAATCCCATTATTTGCAACAACATGGCTAGAACTAGAGATCATTAAGCTAAGTGAAATCATCGAGGAACACAAAAGTAGGAAACACATGATCTCACTCATGGAGCATTAAAAAGTTGACTTCACTGAAGGTAAGAACAGCTGGGTGGTGAGAGGCTGGGGAGAATAAAAGGGGGAAGGGAGGGTAGGGAAATAGACTAATGAGCACTAGCTATAGCTAGGAGCAAGAAGTTCAGATGTTCCATCACACAGTAGGCTGACTGTGCAATAATCAACAGCAGTATGTATCAAGAGAATCCAAAGGAAGAACGTGAGGGACAAGGTTGTGGCTGGGTTGGTGGAATCCTTGCCCAGCATACACACAGCCTTGGGTTCCATCCCTAGCACACCATAAAATCAGGAACAGCAGCACATGCCTATAATCCCAGCACTCAGGTAAAAAAGCAAGATCAAGAATTCAAGACAGTCCCCTGAGTATGGTGAGTATGGTGGCGCACGCCTTTAGTCCCAGAACTCAGGAGGCAGAGGCAGGCAAATCGCTGTGAGTTCAAGGTCAGCCTGGTCTCTGCAGTGAGCTCCAGGCCAGCTGGGAGACCCTGTCTCAAAAAGACAAAAAAAAAAAAGATTTTAAGACTGTCCTCAGCTATACAATAAATTCAAAGATAGCTTGGGCTACATGAGATCCTGACTAAAAACACAAAAAAATACACACAAAAATGTTTTTACTGCAAAGTTAGTTGATCAATATTTGAGTGGACATGTACAATTTGATTTAAATATTATACAATGCACACATTATCAAAAATTTTACTGCCCATTAATTATGTATAGTTTTTGTTTTTCTGTATCAATTTAGTTTAAAAAATAAGCAAGAATATTCCCAAAGGAAAAGTGACAAAAAGAGGCTTATTGCCATGTTCCCTCACAAGCCTGGGTTATTTCTTCTCCATTAAATCTGAAATTCACCAAAAGACTTAGCATTTCTGAAAGTTATTAGTACATGGATATAATGTTAATTCTAACAAGTTCAACCCTAACTTATTTAAATGCATAGGTAATAATATGCAAAATCAGTATCTACAATGAACAGGGGAAATTTTACAGTAGGTCTGTTTTATATAAGAAGCTATAAAATAGATACAAATGATAGAGTATAGCTCTTTTTAATAAAAAATTGGATCCCATTCAGTGTAGACTCTGTAAACCCCTTTCTGCCTGGACAAGACACTACAATCACATATCAACCTCCTCGATAAGGTGTGTTTTAATAAAGTCTGTTCTAACATTCATAAGGAATGACACAGGTGGAGTCATATCATTCGAAGTACACACATGTGATTCTATAAGCTTCAGCAAAGAGAGCTGTTACATAGCTTAAAGAAACAGATAAGATCTGTTTTAGGAATCAACCCTAATGGAAGAAACAAAGTTCAGAAAAGTGTCACAGTTCAGGGTCTCAAGTCTCCAACTGAAAGCAAAAGGTTTGAAAAGTAAAGTGGATTGGGGACATGGTTGTTCTAAACGGGGCCTTCAATGACTAGCTGAGGAATCTGTGGCTAGTTTGGCACCATGTTACATGGAAGGTTTTTTGTTTTGCTTTTTTTTTTTTTTTTTATCAAACCCAAATTTTATTTTTCAAAAACAGGTCTCAAGGTATACCAGAGAACCACACCCTTCATCAACCTGAAACGTAAAGTTTATGGGTGTCACAAAAGCCCAACTTGACAAGCATACAAATTATAAACTTTTCAATCCTAGAAAACTAAAACAGGGACAGTTTTGAAGGAAGTAACAGATCAACAAGGGCAGTAGCCAGTGGCGCAACCCTAACGTCTCCCCATAACACAGCCGGGGGAGCCAACTAGTAACTCAGGGCTTTCCTTTTCCAAACCCAGCCAATTCAGTTCTCCTCAGGGAAACTGGTTATGACTGTGTGTGCAGAAAAACAGTAAGCAAATGTCTTCTTCCACCCCCTTACTGCCATTTCTTCCGTTTCACCATTTCCCTAATTTTCTCTAGTCATGTTTTTCCTTTGGTTTGACAAGTTGAACTCAGAAGGCTCTGAACCCAAGATGAGTACCAACTCTTACTAGAATAGCACTTGGAGAATGTGATCCTAGAAAAGGCAGGTTTTAGAGGAAGTTCAGTTCCCCTTCTCAGTGTGACGGACATCTCCCATGTAGCATCAGGTCAATGGCAGGACACTACTGCGCTGAGGTTCTGCAGAGCCATGCATGCACACACACCCGCATTTGAGCTTTCAGTATAACACATTGTTTTAAACTATTCAATAGAATAAATTAAAAATATTTTCTCTTGGCCTGCTTTGCCTCTTGTAGTGTGAAGTGCAGTTAGCTGGTGGCGACCCCAGGCTCCTTGGACTTGAGTACTTCCAGCTCCTCAGGCCTCAGCACATTCTTTGCAGCAATAACAGGCGATCTTCATTAGCATGGCCACTGTCATGGGACAGATACTTCCAGGAACTGGAGTGACATAGCTGGCTTTCCTCTGACTCCTTCAAAATTCACATCTCTAACCAACTTGGGCTTTGCAGTGACAGATCCTGAGCTGTTCATCCTATCGATGACTGCTGCTCCTTCCTTGACCATGTGTGCTGACATCAGATTTGGAATGCCAGCAGCAGACACTACAATATCTGCGAGAATCGTGTGCTTCGTCAGTAGCCGTTTGGGAGTGTATCCATATTGAAACAGTGGCATCACCTCCAGGACGTTCATGAGCCCCACCTGTGTGCAGCAGCATTGCAATGGGCATTCCAACATTTTTTGACCTTCCAGCTGCAAACACATTCTTCCCTAAGGCTGGAATGCCAGTTCGTTTAATTATTTCCCACACACCCCATGGGGTAGCTGGCAGCATGGAATGCTGGTTCAAGCACATTTGACACACATTAATGACATGAAAGCCATCGACATCCTTGTCTGGAGATACAGCATTGCAGATCGTCCTCTCATCAATGTGCTCTGGGAGCGGCAGCTGAACAAGGAGGCCATCTACATTTTCATCATTGTTTAGTTTATTGATTAAACTCAACAGCTCTTCCTCTGAAACTGAAGCTGGTTTTACAATCGTCTCACTGTTGATTCTCACATCTGCAGCTGCCCTGGTTTTGTTGAGAAAATAGGAGTGACTGGCAGGATTCTCACCAACCAGAATGATGCTGAGGTATGGCGCTTGTTGCCCAAAGCCACCTATTCTTCTACCTCCTGTCTCACTTCTTGTTTGATCTGCTGGGCCAATTTCCTTCCAGAAATGACAACACCTTCATTTCAACTGCAGAGAGGTGGAGGTGGTAGCCATGCAGAATGGAGCTATACCTCAGCTCCCACATGGAAAGTTTTTAGCAGAAAAAGGAGTCTGGGAAGCTGCCGTGACTGTGCACATCTCCCAGCTACCTGGGAGGCTGAGGCAGGAGGATTGTTGGAAACCAACCTAGGAAACAGGTGACAGATTCTGTCTCTAAAAAAACCTGTTGTGATAAAAGCATACAGCACACATAAGCTGAAATAGAAAAGCTGGAGAGCGAAAAGAGCAGTACAGGGGGGATCTCTATACCAGACTTCAAACTATACTACAGGGCTATAGTCATAAAAACAGCTTGGTACTGGCACAAAAACAGACCAGTTGACAATGGAATAAAACCGAAGAGCCAAACCTGAGCCATACAATTTTCTTTCTGCCACCTATATTTGACAAGGGGGCCAAGAAGACACAATGGATGAAAGACGCATCTTCAGCAAGTGGTGTTGGAAAAACTGGATCACCACCTGTGAGAAATGAAACTCAAACCCCTACTGTCGCCCTGTACAAGGTCAATTCCAGATGGATCAAAGACCTCAATGTGAAACCCAAACTCGGGAGGTAATAGAAGAAAAAACTTGGTAGTAACACAAGACATAGTGTAGGAAAAAACTTCCTAAAATCAGACAGCTGTGCAAGAATTAGAGGTTGACAATTGACAAATTGGACCTCATATAAACTCAAAAGCTTCTGTACATGCAAAGAAACAATCAAGGAAGTGAAGAGCAAACCCACAGAGTAGAGAGAAACCTTCACTGCAGACACATCTGACAAAGCAACTGATTTCCAGAGTTACAAACTACTCAAAAAACAAAGAAAAAAGAAGAACAAAATTAAATCAAATCAAAAGATGGAGCAAAGAACTAATAGAGAGCTTCACAGAGGAGAATTAGAGATGGCTGAAAACATCTTAAAAACTGTTCAATGTCACTAATAATTAGGGAAATGCAAATTAAGACCACTCTAAGATATCATTTACTCCAATAAGACTGGCCAGGATCAAGAAAACAAGAATATCAAGTGCTGGAGGGTTTGTGGGAAAAGGGAACACTATCCATTGCTGGTGGGAATGTAAACTACAGCCCACTATGGAAAGCAGTTTGGAGAACCTTGGAAGACTCAAAATGAGCTTGCCATTTGTGACCCATCATACCACTCCTGGTCATAACCTACAAAGACTCATCTTTTTGCAGAAATACATGCACAGACTATATTTTGCAGCTCTGTCACAATAGAAAAAAGCTGGAAACACCCAAATGCCCCTGAACTGACCAGTTGATAGAGAAAATGGTGTACATCTAACACAGGAGGTCTATGCAAGCAGTAAAGAAGAGATAAACATCGGGACTGGAAGTATCCTACATAGCCACTACTCTCTTGCAGAGGACCCGGTTTTGATCCCCAGCTCCACATGCGCGAATAACACATCTCCTTCCATTCCGGAGAAACTCCATTCCAGGATCCGGCGCCCTCTTCTGACCTCATGCATTGCGACGGAACACGGTCAGCAACCTACATGCAAACAGTACATTCATGACACATACAAAAATAAAATAAAAATAAAAATTCAAATAAAAAAAGAGAAAAAAAGAAGAAGATAACATATGACCTTTGCGGTAAATGGATGGACTAGAAGATATTATATTAAGTGAAGTAACACAGTCCAGAAAAGCAAACAACAAATGGTATCCCTCATCTGTGGATGCTAGTGCCAATAACCCAGTTGATAAATATTTCTTGTGGAGAGGGATGCATATTAAAAGAACAACAACAGAAAGACTGCATCCAGAAAACTGACTGAAATGGTGAACGAGAGGTGGGAGGGGCAGAGAGGGGCACAGGCCTATACTGCTATTAATGTATATTTAATTTAAAATTACATGGAATTTACTTAAAATACATGGTTTTACTTAAACTATATAACAATAACTTTGGGATTAACATATAGAAATGCTTCTCTATAATTTTGTGTTATACAGTATCATCTTGTAACATTCTCTTTTACTATAGGATAATTTACATTAAGTAAGTTAAGTTTGCTTCCCAAATAACAACATACATCACCCAAAATAGCTTGGATAATTTAATGAAATTTACACCTTGATTCCTGCCTAGAGGTATGTTACTACAACTGCCTTTTAGAGACTCATGGGTCAAAAAAATAAAATCCTAAAATAAAAAAAGGGGAATACAGTTATATATTACACCTTTTGTAAAAACTTTCATTTAATCTTAAAATCTAACTATGGGAAAAGATTTGTATGTTCCCACAGTCAAAAAAAGTCACCAACTTAATGGCTGAGAAAGAAAAGATACAGCCTTCCATTGTTTAGGTATACCAAGAACTACCACAGAGAAATTGGCCCATCTAACAACTAAAAAGGCAAAAAAGCCTCAGACTGCTACAGGCATCAAACCATCTCTGAGGACCAAGGTGTAACAACTGTTTATAGGTGAGTCCTAATGAACCTTACCTCTATGTGCTGCAAGTTTTAATATAAGAACCTCCTTACCTCTTTTTCATATAGAACAAAGAAAAACATGGTGGTAAGGAAGTCATTCTCTAACGTAAATTAGAGCTGACTGTTTTATAGAGGTAATCTCTTATAAAACTGGTAAAACTGCTTTCTTTTTTTATTATTTTATTTATTTTTGTATGTGTATGAAGTACTACTGTCTGCATGTAGGTCTGTGCCCCCCTGTCGTGCATGCCGCGGAGGTCAGAAGGGCGTCTCGGATTCCCCTGGAACTGGAGTATCTCCTGGAATTGGAGTTAACAGACGTGTCTCAGTCTGCCATTGGGGTGCTGGGGATAGAACCCGGGTCCTCTGCAGAGCAATCGGTGCTCTTAACCGCTGAGGTCTCTCCAGCCCTAAAATATTATATTGTCTTTTTTAGTGTTTTTGGACACTTGCTAATGTAAACGGCGGCTCTCGAAATGCCAGAGACCATTACCAAAGGCCACAAAGCAATACAGCAAAATATGGTCTCCTTGAGACAAGCAAGACTCCTCTGTCAGTATCAGCTACACCTCAACTGCCTGAAGATACTGTTCAACAGTGGCAGCTAGGTGTCTATATATATCCCAAATCTAATTGGCTATTAGCTCTCTCCTTGGAGGAATAACTCCAAGCGATGCCACAAGTTATGTCCTCTAGTGGTTAGGAGATGTTATAAACCAAAATAAGAACTTGTCACACTTTATAAGAAACCACAGTTATGTGGATTAGCATACCATCCAAGCATCTGTGTCTATCTTACAGCTTAGCTTGCCATAATAATTAGTACTGCTTAAATGCCTGTACACCATTGCTTGTGCTTTGTTAGTAGATAAAAAGGTATCACTGGATAAGCTGTCAAACCCATGAAGGGATCAACCTGAACAGATAGAGTCCAAATGACACTCCAGAGAAAATAGACTGTTTTGCTTCTCACCCCTTGTGCCCCTTTCCCAAAGCATAGGAACAACTTGCGAAGAGGAGTCATGGTAGAATGTAAGGGCTGCAGAGAGATTGGGGTGATATCGTGAGACTACAGAAATATAGACTGGACTCCTTTTTGATCAACATGCTGTGCATACAGCTTCTCCAACTGGACATGGGAACCTTGGGTTTCAAAATTTGGACATAGTACTTGCAAATTGGTTTTACATGAATGTTACTTACATTCATTGCTTAAGTTAATAATTTGCTCACTCTCAAAAAAAATGCACCAGTTACCTACTTACAGTAAACTGAGTAACGTCAATGTTATCTTCTAAACCAACTGTGCTATTATAGTTTGAAATAAGAATCCCAAATAAAAAAAAAAAAAAAAAAAAAAAAAAAAAAAAAAAAAAAAAAAAAAGAAAAAAGACAAAAAAACAAAAAAAAAATCATAAAACAAACAGTCTCAGGGGGAAGAAAAAAAGCAAAATAAATGAGGTTATTTCAACTGTGCATATAACAACAATCAGTGCAAGAATACAAATGACATGGGAGTTGATGAAAGGCAAGGTCAGCAGCTTCCATTTGCCCATGAAGACAGACAAGGCTTCACAAGGAAACCTAGACTATAAAAGGAGTGTGCTGGATAGCTTATGGTGGGCAACTTGACACACATGGGTTGAGGGGCCTCGGTTGGGGAATGGCTCCATTGGATTGGCCTGTGGCCACATCTGTGGTATTGTCCTTGATTGTTTGAGCAATGTTGCAGTATAAGAAGGCAGCTGAGCAAGGCCAGAGAGAGCAAAGCCAGTGAACATCACTCCTCCATGGCCGGTGCTTCAGCTCCTCCTCCAGGTTCCTGCCTCCATTTCCTGCCTTGAGTCTAAGCTTCCTCAGTGTGATTGTGACTGGGAATTGAGTGAATTAAACCCTTTCCTCCCAGTTGTGTTGGTCAGGAGTGTTTTGTCACAGCAATGGAAGACAAACTACGACAGAAATTGGTACCAGAAGAGTGGGTATTGCTGTGACAGACCTGACCTTGGGTTTTGGGGAAGGATGGTGGAGGCGCTTGGAACTTTGGGCTGGGAAGATCATGGAATGCTAAAATGTTGCTGTGGAGCTTGCTAGCAGTTTGCTGAAGGAGTTTGTAGAAGATGGAGGCCTGGCTTGTGAAGTTTCAGTTTCAAAGGAAGCAGAGATCATCAGGACTGTGTAATCTGTGGGTTTCTGGTCAGCGGGGGCTGTGGAGAATCAGCTGAAGTAACAAGAGACCAGAACCTGAAGTGAAACTTTTGTGGTACTGGGGCAATTGATGCTGGTTAGCTGGGAGCTGAAAAAATCAGCTGTAAGTAACAAGAGACCAGCATCACTAGGTGAAATCTTCTTGGGAGAGATCTTACAAGGTTCACACACAGACTGTGACCCAGAAAGGGCCGAGCCTCCATCTCACCAGAAAGCAAGGACTTGGTAGTGTAAGAGTCTCCTATATGGTTCCGGTGTTGAAATTTTGAGGGGGCCACAGAGAGAGCCTGAGGCTTGGCACTGGAGAGGTCAGGAAAGACCATTGGTGGAAGTGCACCTCGTTTGCGTGAAGACCCCAGGATGCAGGGGTCATGAGAGAAGCTGAGGCTTTGCACCAGGAGAGGTCAGAAAGACCTTGGTGAAGGTGCTGCCTCAGTTTCAGTAGCGACCCAGCTTTTTTGGAGATGCCGACCGGGACGACCACCAAGACAGCGGATGGTGTAGAGTGGAGTCTGCCTGGGCCTGCGAGATGGTGTGCCACGGACGCAGAGTCGGAGAGGGAAGCTGCCGCGACTCTTTGGAGCCCAGAAGATCGTGAGTATCCCAGGTGTCCCAGCCTTGAGCTTCTTTGCTGGACTTGGGTTTTGTTTGAGGTGCCAGTTCTTCCCTTTGAAATAAGACAGTACTTGTTTTGGATTTTACAGCAGCCCACATTTAAGGAGACTTTTAATAGCGGGACTTTTAAGATGTTTGGACAGTTTGATACTGTGGGGCTTTTAAGGGATGTACTGTCTTAGGTTGGATATAGTGTTAACATCATACTTTGGGATAAGAACTGGAAGGTGGTTTATATAGTGATGTGTTTTTTGTGTGTGTTGACAGGGTGGTCAATTGTGCTGGATAGCTTTAGTTGTCAACTTTGACACACCTGGGTTTGAGGGAGCCTCGGTTGGGGAATTGGGCTCCATGGGATTGGCCTGTGGCCACATCTGTGGTGTATTGCTTGATTGTTGAGCAGTGACATTGTATAAGAAGGCAGTGGGCATATGAGCCAGAGAGCAAGCCAGGAGAGAGCAAGCCAGTGAACATCACTCCTCCATGGCCTGTGCTTCAGCTCCTGCCTCCAGGTTCCTGCCCCTAGTTCCTGCCTTGGCTCCCTAATTGATAAACTGTGACCTGGGAGGTGTAAGCTGAATAAACCCTTTCCTCCCCAAGTTGGTGTTGGTCAGAGTGTTTTGTCACAGCAATGGAAGACAAACTACGACAAGGAGTGAATGTATACAGCACTTGCAATGCCAACACTAGACATAGTCTGAAAAGACAACAGCATGTCTTCCTAAATGCATTGTTGACTTGAGCTCATTATGGAAATCAGGCTGGCCTTGAACTCACAGAGATCTGCCTGCCTCTGCCTCTCCAGTGCTGGGATTAAAGGCCTGCACCACCACACCCAGCCTAAAACTGATTTTTTTTTTTTTATTATTTCTGTATGTGTATGAATGTACGTCTGCATGCACGTTTGTGCACCCATGTCTGTGCAATGCGTGGGAGGTCAGAAAGGTGCTCGGATGCCCTGGAACTGGAGTTCTCCGGGAATTGGAGTTTCAGACGTTTCTCAGTCCCATGTGGGTGCTGGGAGCGAACCCGGGTCCTCTGTAAGAGCGGTTTGGCACTCTTAACTGCTAGGCCATCTCTCCAGCCCTAAACTACATTTTTATCTTAAGTGTTCAGTCTATTAGATTTTGTAATAAAGAAGAAAAAGAAGTTTACTTTTTTTTTTTAATAGAAGTTTACTTTTTTTTTTTTGGTCTTTTTGAAACAGGGTCTCTCTTATAGTCCCAGTTGACCTGGAGCTCGCTCTGTAGACCAGGCTGGCCTTGAACTCATAGAGATCCGCCTGCCTCTGCCTCTGCCTCCATGCCCGGCTGAAGTTTACTATTTTTATTTTTATTATTATTATTATTTTTGTCTTTTTGAGACAGGGTCTCCCTGTAACCCCAGCTATCCTGGAACTCACTCTGTAGACCAGGCTGGCCTTGAACTCACAAAGATCCACCTGCCTCTGCCTCCCAAGTGCTAGGATTAAAGGCATGTGCCACCACGCCAGGCTATTTTTATTTTTATTTTCAAAGACTTAACTCATTGATATATCTCAGTGCAAACAGAATTCTTTTTAAAAATCAGTCCTCTTGTAGAGGACCCGGGTTCAATTCCCAGCACCCATATGGTGGCTAAGACCAGTCTTTAAGCAGGGCTTGGTGGCACATGCCTTTCCTAGCACTAGGGAGGCAGAGGTAGGTGGATCTCTGTGAGTCAAGGCCAGCCTGGTCTACAGAATGAGTTCCAGGACAACTGGGGCTATAGGGAGACCCTGTCTCAAACAAATGTAGTTTAAAACTGAGTTCATTAAAAATTCTTTTAAATTTAAACTTTTCTTCTTGTTAAGTAGAACCAAGAGCTTTTGTATAGAAATGCCCTGCACCATGGCAGAATACCAACAGACATTATTCATAACTATTTTAAGGAGCCACACCCAACCTCAGTATTAAAAAAGAAGTGAAACACTATCATTTCAGCTGTGGTGATAATTTTTAAAACATGCAGACGTTCTTGATGTCAAAATGAAGTGCCTGCTACTGAAATAGTTCAGAAAAATGTTTAAGGATCTCAAGTTTAGACATGTCTGAGTCTAAGTGCCAACAACTTATGTCTTCTAAGACTAAGCATCAGGCTCAGGCAAAGGGGTAAAAGCACTTGGAGTGTAGCCTGTCTACTTGAGTGGTGAGGACAGAAGGAAAATCAACTCCTAAAAGTTGTTCTCTGTCACACACACACACTAATAACAATAAATAAAACTTACAATGATAAAAAAGACTAAGCACTCAATGTAAGTTTAGTTTTAGGAAGACTTAAATTATTAGCACCCCACTCAAATTACTTGCTCACATTTAACATGGTGTAGAAATGGAAAAATGCTCTCATTTTAAAAAAATGGCTATTTTATATTTTATCAGTGACTAGGGAAATTTATAGTTCAAAAGATCGATTAAAAGAATAAAAGTGGACAATTAAAGAGGTAAATTAATTGTGTTATATTCAACTGATATAAAAGAAAAATCAGTTATAATACACATAAAACACTCATCTCATTCATCTCATTAACCCAAGCTTAATTTTTAACTAAGGAAAGAGTCATTCTGTGTACTTGGATGGATGTATATGAAAAGATGAAGGCAGAAAGAAGGGTGGAAACAGAAACGGGACCCTATAAATACACACCAAACACACGGTGCCGGAAAGCTCATCGCCACCAAATTTGACTTAAAACGGAAAAACTTTCTAAGCATCACAATACAGGGTGATCTACTCTGTCCAGAAACTTCCATGAAAAAAATCTACGACACTAAGGCAGAGCACTCAGTGGAATGGAGCCCTTGGCAGCTACACTTAGTTGTCATAATGACCACTATTGAGAACCGAAAGGAAAGCTACATCAAAAAGCAGCAAGGAAGAATCTCAAGCTTCCTTTAAGCCAGAAATCAACAAGAATATCAAGAAGACTAAGAAGTCATACGAAACTTTGATACTGTCCACCAAGTAGTAAATTATATAGAAAGTAATATTTCTGTTTTAGGGTGTTGTTTTTTTTTTAACTTCAAAAAGGGCCTTCCTTTCTCCCTTCCCCCTTCCCTTCCCCCTTCCCTTCTCCCTTCCCTTCTCCCTTCCCTTCTCCCTTCCCTTCTCCCTTCCCTTCTCCCTTCCCTTCTCCCTTCCCTTCTCCCTTCCCTTCTCCCTTCCCTTCTCCCTTCCCTTCCTTCTTTCCTTTCTGTCTTTTTTTTTTTCAGGGTCTCACTGTAACCCCAGCTGTTCTGCAACTCTCTATGTAGACCAGGCTGGCCAGAGAGCCACCTGCCTCTGCCTCTGCCTCCCAAGTGCTGGGATTAAAGGCATGTGCCACCACACCTGGCTGCAAAAAGGTTTTTCATCAGAACTTGAATCTTTCCATGATTTAAGACACCAAAAAATCTTGTTTTCTTTGAATAAACTGGGTTTTCTAAGAATCCTTCTATCAACTGCAGCACCGTTTCCCATGATGCCGTATGCACGCTGACATCTAGATTACACATAGTATTCACATTATACCGTATGCACGCTGACATCTAGATTACACATAGTATTCACATTATACCATATGCACGCTGACATCTAGATTACACATAGTATTCACATTATACCGTATGCACGCTGACATCTAGATTGCACATAGTACTCACATTATACCGTATGCACACTGACATCTAGATTACACATAGTACTCACATTATACCGTATGCATGCTGACATCTAGATTACACACAGTACTCACAGTTTTCACTGCTAACATGATTTTTTTCTAAATACCACATAAAACAATAGGTTGCATTATGGCATTTGTTATTTCCATCCATGCTTTATAATCTTTAGACTTAAAATATTATGAGGGTGTAAATTATTATCCTAAAATGTAGGATTTATCTTAAAATAATTGTGAATAAATATCAATTATCTAAGATCTAACAAAGTATTTGTAAAATGCTTTTGAGAGTTTACTATGAGCTACACAGTAAAAAGCTTCAAAAAGAAAACATTTTATAGGGGTAAGATGGCTCAGCAGTTAAGAGCACTTACTGCTCTTGTGGAAGACCCAGACTCAGTTCCCAGCACCCACATGGTGGCTCAAAACAGTCTAGAGTTCTAGTTCCAGGGGATCCAAAGCCACCTTCTGAGCTCTATGGGCTCCTGCACACACAAAACAAATAAAAATCAATCTTAAAGAAACCCCTATCTGCCAAGTATGATGGCTCACACTATAATCCCAGCATTCAGGAGGGTAAGGCAGGAGGACAAGTTCAAAGCCAGGTAGGGTTACATAGTAAGTTCCTTGGGCTACAAAGTGAGACCTTGTCTTGGAAAACCACACATACATATAAAACACACAAACAAGAGGAGGAGGAAGTAGGTGAATAGATAAAGAACTATGGAAAAAATTCTCTCAAAGTTCTACAAACTACTAGACAGTAGGTACAATTCTAAAGTTTGCAACTATTATCAAAACACTGAAAGTAGCTGGGCATGGTGGCAAATACCTATAATCCCAGCACTTGGGAGGGAAAGACAGGCAGATCTTTGTGAGGCCAACCTGGTCTACATAGCAAGTTCCAGGTCAGCTGGGGTACATGGAGACCCTTTCTCAAAAACAAAACAAAACAAAACAATAACAACAACAAAACACAAAAAAGCAGGGCTGGAGAGAAACCTCAGTGGTTAAGAGCACTGGCTGCTCACAGAGGTTCAGTTCCTAGCACCTACATATCACCTAATAACTGTCCATAACTCCAGTTCCAGGGGATCTGATGCCCTCTTCTGACCTCTACAGGCACTGTATGGCATGGGTGCTCTTATATTCAAGAAATACACTCATATACGTAAAATAAAAATAAGTAAAATATTTAAAAACAAAAACCACCACTGAAAGTGGTAAGAGCATAAAAAAAATACAATTTAAAATAGAAAACATAAAAAAATTTGCTAAGAATTGTTAGGTCTGGGCTTCCCAGAATCCCAAGGGACACACAGAAGCCCACTTCCTCCAAAGGCTGTCAATCTTCTGATTGCTTCCTCTGTACCTGAGGCCCTGCCCCATGGCTATAAATGGGTGGGTCCCAGGCGCCATCTTGCCCCTGCCCTGCTGCTTTTGTCCCACCATTGTCTGCAGTCCACATGGAAGTAAATCATGTTCCTGGAGTGATTTAAGCCTCATGTGCCTTTTTATTTGGGGTTCGTGCCTTTTTATAACCTAATAAGAATAAAGGAAAAAGTATTTTCTATTTTTTTCTTTTGAATTAAATATAATGGAGTAGGTGGTTTTTGTGTGTGGCTTATCTACCAGGTATAGCATTTAATTAATTTTTCAGATCCCATAGTAATTTTCCATATTATGTTCTTTTTTTTATTTTTTTTAAAGATTTTTTAAAATTTTATTTATTTTTGTATGTGTATGAATGTACTGTCTGCATGTAGGTTTGTGCACCCGTGTCCTGCAATGCCGCAGAGGTCAGAAGAGGGTCTCGGATTCCCCTGGAACTGGAGTTCTCCTGGAATTGGACTTACAGACGGTTCTCAGCCGCCATGTGGGTACTGGGGATCAAACCCAGGTCCTCTGCAAGAGCAGTCAGTGCTCTTAACCGCTAGGCTATCTCTCCATCCCTCCATATTATGTTCTTAGCAACAACTAGACACAACAAAAGAAGGGAGAGTTACAAAACCAAATAAAATTTAAAATACTGTATACCCAAACTCTTCAAAATACTCAACATCATCTATTAATTTTTCAGAACCAATGTTCCCCAGACCTTGTGTAGAAGATCATTTATTTTCAAACCATTTATTATTAATAACTCAGAGACTTTGATAACTATTTCTCTAAGTGACATTCACATAAGACCTATGCGTCAGTATGAGTTTTATGGATTGTTGTGAATGTTTCATTTGAATTTTTAAATTAAACTTTCAATAGCAAAAACCTTGATGAATACTCACACTGCAGTACACAATGATGTGAGGTCTAAGACCAAGAGTCACAGCTGGCGGCCACAGTGCCTCACTGGCAAGTATCCTAAGAACTGCCTCAAAATTCAAGCCACCAGGAAACAAGAGGGGACATCTCCCAGGCAGCCATCACACACTTAGGGAGAGGCTATCTTTGAGGCTCTTCAGGGCTCTCCAATCTCTCCTGTCATAAGGACATTTGGCCAGAGCCAGGCTGGATCTCAAGTGTTCTCTAGGTCAGGCTGCCTCCTGGTCTTTTCGGAGTGCAAGATCTCGAAGTGTTTATATCCAAATAAGTAGAAAAGACAGCAGCCAGGTGGCTGGCTCTAAGGAAGACCCCAATTAAAGAATGAACAGCATAATCAAACACCTCAGCAGGTCTAGTCTCAGGTTAAAGAAATTATGAAAAAGTTAACTTTTTTTCTCCTTAGCACAATCATGACAAGTGCTTTCTTTTCCTTCTCTTCCTCATTTTTGAATCTATTTTATTTTACTTGTATTTTTAGTATGTTTTTAGGTCAAATTATATTTTTATATTTGAGGTCACAATGGCTCACAAGTCCTGTTCCTCAGCAACAGATGATGGAGTCAAGTAAGTAACTCAAAATTGATGTGACTGATCACAATATGAATTTTTTTTTTTTTTTTTTGGTCTTTTTGAGACAGGGTCTCCCCTGACTAAAGGGCCTGGAGCTTGCTCTGTAGACTGGGCTGGCCTTGAACTCACAAAGATCTGCCTGCCTCTGCCTTCCGAGTGCTGGGATTAAAGGCGTGAGCCACCATGCTGGGCACTAAAGATGGTTCTTAGCCGCCATGTGGGTGCTGGGAATTGAACCTGGGTCCTTTGCAAGAGCAGTCAGTGTACTTAACCACTGAGCCATCTCTCCAGCCCCACAATATGAAATAAAAAAAAATTTTATTCATTACTTTTGTGTGTATGAGTGTACTGCCTGTATGTGTGTAAGGGCACCTGTGTTGTACAGTAGTACCCTCAGAGGTCAGAACTGGAGTTATAGTTGTTAGCTGCCATGTGGGTGCTGGGATTTGAACCTGAGTCCTCTGCAAGAGCAGTCAGTGCTCTCTAGCCAACATCATTAAAATTTTAATACCCCAGGTTTTAATTTTTCTTCCACACTTACAACAGTTTATTAGCTGTTAATTTATGCACTTGGATACTGCAGTTTTGTTGATGAGAATTTAGATGTTCAAGTTTCAATTCTATGATGCTGGCTGATAGAATTCCCACATCTTTTTTTTTTTTTTTAATTTTATTTATTTTTGAATGTGTATGAATGTACTGTCTGCATGTAGGTTTGTGCACCCTTGTCGTGCAATGCCGCGGAGGTCAGAAGAGGGTCTCGGATTCCCCTGGAACTGGAGTTCTCCTGGAATTGGAGTTACAGACGGTTCTTAGCCGCCATGTGGGTGCTGGGGATCGAACCCGGGTCCTCTGCAAGAGCAGTCGGTGCTCTTAACCGCTAGGCCATCTCTCCAGCCCCAGATTTCCCACATCTTAAAGAGAGATAGTAAATCCTCTGTCCTCTTCCTCAAGCAAATCATTCAACCCTTTTGTGATGACTATCTTCCAGGGCTAAAATCCAGTCTCCTGTGCATATCAGCAATTATCAAGGAAAAAAAGAAAAATGTTCCTTCAACTTACATAGCAATATGAATTTTTTTTTTAATTTTTTATTTATTTATGTGTATGAATGTACTGTTTTGCGTGTAGGTCTGTGCACCCGTGTCGTGCAATGCCGCGGAGGTCAGAAGAGGGTCTCAGAATCCCCTGGAACTGGAGTTCTCCTGCAATATGAATTTTTTAAATACAAAAATAATCAGCTAAAGTGCTTCCTTAAATATTTTGAAGATTCAAATATACTAACTTGGTTAAGAAATATGGCTACTCTTTGTGGGCTTTCAATCCCAAATGCCTATAATTAAGAGTTAATGAACAGAGGCCTATGGACTAAAGTAAATTTTCTTAGGCTTAAAAAAGAATGTAAAATTGCATAACTGCTAAGCACTGCATGATGCAGTTCATCAAAATAGAAAAAGAACTACCCTTTGATACATGTACATGTGATCTCTCTATCCACATATATGTGCATATATATGTATATATAAACATATACAAATTAGTGTCTCTAGGAATAGTTCCAACTCAATGTTCACTTAAGTATCATTCAGAATATCTAAGATTCCCAAGCAATATAGTGTCTATCCACATTGAGATGTGAATTCTGTACATGTGATATATACATGACAAAGAGTGTTATTCTTTTAAGAGGAAGTCCCTCTATGACAATAACCTAGAGTATATTATTCATTTTCCTGAGGTGCATGTTTACCCTACCCTAAAAAGTTCTTTGGGGGCTGGAGAGATGGCCTAGTGGTTAAGAGCGCCAACTGCTCTTACAGAGGACCCAGGTTCGATCCCCAGCACCCACATGGTGGCTGAGAACTGTCTGTAACTCCAATTCCAGGAGAACTCCAGTTCCAGGGGAATCCGACGCCCTCTTCTGACCTCCACGGCATTGCGCGACACAGGTGCACAGACCTACATGCAGACAGTACATTCATACACATAAAAAAAAAATTTCTTTGTGGTTCTGTTTATGTGACATATAAAATAATCTCATAAAATAGACAAAATTCTGATTAACAGATAAGAAGGGGACATTAGGAAAAAAATTATCCCTCACCCCCCAAAAAAACTCATTCCTCTTGTGTAAAAAAAGGAATTAATAAGAGTAAATTAAATTACCAGACTTTTTGCATAGACTTTTCTTAAAGGACGTTGGTGGGTGGGTTGACTAACATTTTTCTCACTATAAGATTAAGAACTGACTTAGAACTGAGTCAGAAGGAAACAGGAGTTCTTTCCTCCCACTCTCCCACTCTTCCAAGGAAAAGTGTCCCATGTCTCTAGCAGGGATTGATTTGACACACGCAAGAAAATTTAATTCAAGAAGAAACGCAGCCACTGAAAGTTTTCACAATTTTTATCCATTTATTTTGCTAATGGATTTGTAGGCCAAATTCTTGACCTGAGCTATTACTTTTCTTTCTCAAGACTGCTGCTGCTGTTGGTTGTTGGTTTCCTTGCTTGGTTTGCTTTGGGGGTTTCTGTGTGTTTGTTGTTTTGTTTAGAGAGGAAGCAGATAACATGGTGAGATGGAAAGCAATTCTTCATAATCTTGTTTTCCTAAATGACTCTAGGCAAAGTGCAGTGTTTGGGTCCCCAACCTCAACCAAGTGAGGATGGCCAAGCAAAGTGGTGCTGGGTAGTGGGCATCTCCGAGGACCACTGAACATCAGGCAAAGTGGTGCTGAGTAGTGGGCATCTCCAAGGACCACTGAACATCAGGCAAACTGGAATCAGCATGATCTTTTTAAAACTTAAGTGTAACAATTTTGTCTACAGTTTGCTACAGACCCCAAAGATAGAACCCTGTTCATTTGGATTCAAATATACCTAGAGATTATTTTATGGTACCTTTTGTTCTTCTGTGAATTCAGAATTATTGTGCTGAGCTTGGGCCTCCTTCTGTAGATGCCTTGCTAATCTGTAAGAGGAAAACACTGTTTAGAACTGAAAGCAAACAAGCTATCTCAATAGCAACAAGATGATATAGCTTAACCTTATAAAAACACTGAAATACAAAAATATTCTGTTGTCAAAGTATATGCCTATATTATGATGAAAATCAGGTATGCTCTTTTCAACATTATTTTACTGCAGGAATTTTAGCTTAGAGAGTAAAAGTACTAAAGCAGGAAAGGATCTCAAAGAGTATCTAATCCAAGTTTCCTCAGCATGTGTGGCCAGAGAGTAGTTATCCAGATTCTGCTTAGACACAGCTGGATGAACTAGAGATGCTTTCTCCATCTATCATTAATCTGCTGGTTAGTCCAAATCCAAACTACAGCTATGACAAGGTGAGAATATTTTATCAAATCTACTTTTGAAAGTACTTTTTATGGAAAATAATTTCCACTATTCAGAAACAGAAATTGTTTGCCCAATTACCATTATACTTTAAAACACAGCAGGTAAGAGCTGGTAAGATAACTCAAGAGTGCCTGCTACCAAGCCTGAGGACCTCAGTTCAATCCCAGGACCCATGTGGAAGGAGAGAAATGACTCTCAAAAATCTTCTTCTGACCTTCACACAATGCCTGTGGCTCACATATACTCACATGCATACACACATATATAACACAGACACACAGACACACAGACACACACACAGAGCAGGTAGGCCCTATGTTGAGTTATGTTACTGCTCTAAACTAAACAATAAAGATCAAAGCTATTTCTGAAACAGCAAAAAACAAAGGCTTTACTATTATAAATAAAAAAAACACTAATTTGGGGCAAATGATTTATGTAAAAATTTCTCTTGAGAGATGTAAAAAATGATCAATAAGCATATGAGAAGATACTGATATCACTAGTTATAGGAAAATGAACATCGCAATGA
The DNA here is from genome assembly GCA_009823505.1 of Rhizomys pruinosus. NCBI lineage: Eukaryota > Metazoa > Chordata > Mammalia > Rodentia > Spalacidae > Rhizomys > Rhizomys pruinosus. The sequence continues at coordinate 272,007 of VZQC01009322.1, forward strand.
CAAGACACCAATTCACAACCACAAGAACAGATAATTTAAAAAAAAATAAAAGAGGGAAATAACGTGTTAGCGAGGATTGGGGGAAATTGAGCCCTCAAACTTGCTGAAACAGAAAATGGTACCAGTCACTGTGGAAAAGTTTGGCAGTTCATCAAAAACTCAAATATAGACTTACTACATGACCCAGCAATTTAAAACTACTTAGGTATATACCCAAAAGAACTCAAATGTATGGTCCCATGAAATATCCATACACATAAATGTTTATAGTAACACTATTCAACAACAGAAAAGTGAAATGTCCATTGACTGTTGCGTGGATAAACAGAATGTGGTATATCCATCCATTCAGTGGAATATTATTCAGTCATAAAAAGGACTAAAACCAAGATAAGATGTTATAATGAACTTCAAATATATGCTAAATAAAAGAAGCCAAATTTAAGATCACATTATGAGTTCACTCACACAAAATGTCTAGAATAATAAACCCAGCAACAGAAAATGGATTAGTGCTTGCTTCTATCCCTTTCTTTCTTTCCTCCCAAAGCTGGAAACCTTTTGGAGAATACTTGGGAAATATTTTTTCTCAAGATATTATTCACAGACTTTTTGTGAACTCTATGTAAGACAAGGTCTCAACACAAACATATATGGCCATTTTCCTAGTTTATTGTTTGCTTTCTTTCCTAACTCATAGAAATTGAGTTTATAGTCTTAAGAATGTCAACTATATATCCCTAAACTCAGGGGTATCACAACATGAAATTGTTTCTCTATTTGAATAGTTATACATATAAGGTACTAATTGTAGTTACCAACCAAAGTACGGTAATCATCAGAAGAAAACATACAGCTTTAACCTCCTGTTCAGGCACCAATAATCTGTAGAAAGGATGTTAAATTCAAACAGAATCAAGTTTTCAAAAGGCAAGTACAGACTGGAAAGACTTACTGAAAACATAAAGGAGTATATCCAGAATATACAAAGAACTCTTAAAAGTTCATATGTACAAGATAATTAAATGTTTTAAAATAAGCAAAAGATTTGAACAGACAGTACAAAACAGACTTACAGATGGAAAACAAGCACATGAAAGGATGCTCAACACCATTAATCATTAGTGAAATGTAAATTAAAACCATGGTGAGGTACACTTCATTCCCACTAGAATGGCTATAATTAGACAGATAATAGCAAATGCAAGCTATGTGGAAAAACAAACCTTCCTACACTGCTGGCAGAAATATGACATGGCACTAGCCCACTATGGGCAATACTATGACAGTTTCCTTAAAAAGCTACATATTTAACATATGACCCAGCAATTCCTCTCATAGGCATCTATTTATACAGGAGCAATGAAAATACATGTTCACATAAGGAACTGTATGTCAATGTTTATGGCACTGTTACAATATCTATACAATATAATAATGTTCACTAACAAAAATGATACATGCTGAATGAGGTATGGAGGCACACAGCTTTAATCCCAGCACTTGGAAGGCAGAAGCAGGTGGATCTCCATGAGATCCAGGCCAGTTTAGTCTACATAGCGAGTTTCAGGCCAGCTGGGGTTACAGGGAGTCCCTATGTCAAACAAAACAAAACATGCCAAATGGATTAACCTTAACAAGATTATGCTAAAACTCAAGCAGACAAAAACCCAGCATGGAACTGGGGAAATGGGCAGCAGACCCCAATCTTAGCTGAAGAAATATTGGCAGCTGATTACTGTTGTCTAGGGAAGAGCTGGTCTTCTTTAAAGTGAGGGACTCTGGTGAGGCTGACTAGACCTCAGTGGATGAACTTGCGCTGAGGAACATCTGGGGACTAATTTGGCACGGTAGGGTAGGCCTTAACACAAATGCGAAGGGTTTGAATTCCAGCCGGGGAGTTGTGAGATGGGACCAATGGGAAAAGGGGCATAAAGGCAATTTTTTTGTTTTTTTTTTTTTTAAGTAATTTATTTCTGTATGTGTATGAATGTACTGTCTGCATGCAAGTCTGTGCACCAGTGTCGTGCAATGCCGCGGAGGTCAGAAGAGGGTGTCTGATTCCCCTGGAACTGGAGTTCTCCTGGAATTGGAGTTTCAGACGGTTCTCAGCTGCTATGTGGGTGCTGGGGATCGAACCCGGGTCCTCTGTAAGAGCGGTCGGTGCTCTTAACCGCTAGGCCATCTCTCCAGCCCCATAAAGGCAATTTGTAAGAGAGGCCCACGCTGACTCCATTTTGAGCATAGCCGTCATTTTAAGCAATTACTGAAACCTGCCCAATCCAGGAAAAAGGTTGATTGCTCAAAGACAGTTGCTCAAGGCCTCAAGAACAGCTAACTTAAACTTGTTAAAGATAACTGTTGGTATGTGAGGGCAGATGGACTAACCCAACATTTCCTCGTTCCAGTTGCAGGATTGTGTCTAAAGATAACTGTTGGTATGTGGGGTGCTGTTGGACTGACCTAACCATGAGCGTAAGCCTGTTATTATCTAATAAGGCTAGAAGTTACCCAAACCCCGCTAAAATTCCCCTAGACCCTGTATAAAAGGCCTGCGAGCCAAGTTATCGGGGTTGGAGCCTTTTCCCTCCCACCCCCATGCTGGTTTACTTTTTCCCGAAATAAAGTCTTGGTTTTCCATCCTTCGGTGTGTCTGGTGTGGATTCTCGAACCCTAACAAAGATTCAAAATTTCTGTATGATACACAAAAATTCAATAAAACAAACAAACAAAAAAGATAATGCTAAATAGCCACTGTAAAAACTCAAGAATCAGAAGATTCTTACATCAAACATCAGAAAAGACAAAGCTGTAAGGACAGAGTGTAGATGAACAGTTGTCTACACCTAGAATGATGGGGGTGTGAATGTAAACTGACACAGGGGATCTTTTGGAGGTGATGGAAGTGTTCTAAAATTCAATGTGGTAATGGTTGCACAAGCTGGTAATTTTTTTTAAATCATTAAATTGTACACATAAAATGTATCAATTCTGTGGTACATAAATTATACCTTGATGAAGTTTTTTTTAATTCATATTCCTTTTTATTTTTATTATTTTTATGTGTATGAGTATACTGTCTGCATGTAGGTTGGTGCACCCACCCATGTCATCCAATGCCACGGAGGTCAGAAGAGGGCATCAGATTCCCCTAGAACTGGAGTTAAAGATGGTTCTTAGCCGCCATGTGGGTGCTGGGAATCAAACCCGGGTCCTCTGCAAGAGCAGTCAACACTCTTAACCACTGAGCCATCTCTCCAGCCCCCTCAATGAAGTTTTAAACATTTTTTTAATTTTTAAAAAAAATTTTTCTGGTCTTTTTGAGACAGGGTCTTCCTTTAGTCCCAGCTGGCCTGGAGCTTGCTATGTAGACCAGGCTGGCCTTGAATGTAGAGATCCACCTGCCTCTGCCACCCGAGTGCTGGGATTTAAGGCGTGTGCCACCATGCCCTGCTAAACTTTTTTTTTTTTTTTTTTTTTGAGACAGGGTCTCCCTGTAGCCCCAGCTGTCCTGGAATTCGCTCTTTAGACCAGGCTATCCTTGAACTCACAAAGATCTGCCTGCCTCTGCCTCCCAAGTACTAGGATTAAAGGTGTGAGCCACAACACCCAGCTTTAAACTTATTTTTTAAATATTTATTTATTTATTTATTTTTCCATCTTTTCGAGACAGGGTCTCCCTGTAGCCCCAGCTGTCCTGGAACTAACTCTGTAGACCAGGCTGGCCTTGAACTCACAAAGATCCACCTGCCTCTGCCTCCCAAGCGCTAGGATTAAAGGCGTGCACCACCATGCCAGGCTGTAGTATTTTTTTTTTTTTATGTGTATGAATGTACTGTCTGCATGTAGGTTTGTGCACCCGTGTCGTGCAAAGCCGTGGAGGTCAGAAGAGGGTGTCAAATTCCCCTGGAACTGGAGTTCTCCTGGAATTGGAGTCACGGACGGTTCTCAGCCGCCTTGTGGGCGCTGGGGATCGAACCCGGGTCCTCTGCAAGAGCAGTTGGTGCTCTTAACTGCTAGGCCATCTCTCCAGCCCTGTAGTATTTATTTTTATGTGTATGAGTGTATCTGCATGTGTAAGGACAACCATGTCTGCAGTGCCCATGGAGGTCAGAAGGTATCAGATCCCCTGAAACTGGAGTTATGGATGGTTGTTAGCCACCATGTAGGTGCTGGGAATTGGACCTTGGTCCTCTGCAAGAGCAGTTAGTGCTCTTAACCACCCAGCTATCTCTCCAGCCTACCCCCCCACCCCCCACATACACACACGCCTTTTTAAAATTTTTTGAAATAGGTTCACACTATGTACCCTGGCTAGTCTGGAAATGGCTATGCAGACCAGGCCAGCCTCAAACTCATCTTCCTCTGTGCCTGCACTCTGGGATTAAAAAAATAACTTTTTAGCCAGGCATGGTGGTGCACGCCTTTAATCTTAGCACTTGGGAGGCAGAGGCAGGCGGATCTTTGTGAGTTCAAGGCCAGCCTGGTCTGCAGAGTGAGTTCCAGGACAGCCGGGGCTACAGGGAGACCCTGTCTCAAAAAGACAAAAAAAAAAAAACTTTTTAAAAGCCTAGGCAAAAAAATAATTTTTTTCTAAATACACAAAAAACTTCAATTTTAAGACAAAGTGAGCTCCAATTTTGCCCACTGAAGAAAAATCTACATGATCTGGTTGTCAATGAGTAAATCAGAGTTGACATTCTATTACTAATGGTGAGAATCTAGTCAAATACGCTTCTCTAGGGGTGAGAGAGATGAGCGCTGTTAGAAGCACTTGCTACACAGTCCCAAGAACAAGAGTATGCCTGTAACCCTAGCATTGAGGGGGTCAGAGACAGGATGGATGATCACTGAGCCTTGGTGGCTTCCAGCCTAGAGGAGAAACTGTCAGCCCCAGTTCAAGGAGGGACTTTGCCTCAAGAGGAATTAGTGGGGGATACCCACACACCTACAGGCACACCCACACCACCGACAGGCACACCCACACCACCACAGGCATACCCACACACCTACAGGCACACCTATACCACCTGTAGGCACATCCACACCACCTACAGGCACATAAACACACCTACAGGCACACCCACACACCTACAGGCACACCTGGACATATCCACAGATAAATCTTAAAAAATTCTTCTCTAGCAACTCATCTCACTCTACAGAAATGTCTACAAGTAACATAGGACTGCTATCAAGGGAGTGTCTTAAATATACTTTAACCATGTGAGAGACTGACAGGACCCTACATCATTCCCATAGATAGAAATTAGTGTGTCCAATTCATACCATCTGTAGCAAAGGACCAGTTTTTCCCTTCCATCTGTTCCAGGCTAAACTTTGTAAATAGAATTTAAAATACTGTGAAAGGATGGGCAAGGTGGCTCAGTGGGTAAAGGCCTTTGCTGTCAAGCCTGACATGAATTTAATCCCTGGGACCCATGTGGTAGAAAGAACTGACTCCAGCTCCTTGTGCTCTGACATCCACACATGCACTGCGGCACACACTTAACGAATTAATGTAAAAAAATTACTACGAAGATGTCAAGTTGCAATCAAGTTTCTAAAGGGCTATGCTCAATTTCTTTGCTACAGACAATAACAATTTGTGCATACTGTAAACAAAAGACAGAAACAACTGTGGTGGTGCACGCCTTTAATCCTAGCACTTGGGAGGCAGAGGCAGGTGGATCTCTGTGAGTTCAAGGCCAACCTGGTCTACAGAGTGAACGCCAGGCCAGCTGGGACTAAAGACCCTGTCTCAAAAATACCAAAAACAAAACAAAAAAAACCCAAAACAAACCCAATAACTGTAAAGTTGACCAAAAGCAGGTTGTACCCAGTCATCAGACCCATCTACTCATATAACAGGTATTTACAGATGTGCTTGAGCAACACATTAGGACTGATTCTGTGAAATGTCTGACCCTGAAGATCAGTTTCCATTCCACTTTACCACAAGTTAGGAATTGTAGCTGAGGGGGCTGGAGAGATGGCCTAGCGGTTAAGAGCGCTGACCGCTCTTACAGAGGACCCGGGTTCGATCCCCAGCACTCACATGGCGGCTGAGAACCATCTGAAACTCCAATTCCAGGAGAACTCCAGTTCCAGGGGAATCCGACACCCTCTTCTGACCTCTGCGGCATTGCACGACACAGGTGCACACACTTGCATGCAGACAGTACATTCATACACATACAGAAATAAATAAAAATTAAAAAAAGGAATTGTAGCTGAATAGAGGTAGCATGCTAAATGGAAGCACTTTTAAAACTATGTGCATTTTTAATTTCTTTAAATCTTCCAATTATATGCTATCATCTCCTTAAATCACCACAGCATACTCCAGAATCATCCATCAAATAAAATATGTGCTATCAAGCTGGAGAGGTGGCTCAGCAGTTAAGAGCACCGACTGCTTTTGCAGAGGACCCAGGTTTGATTCCCAGCACCCACATGGCGGCTAAGAACCATCTGTAACTCCAGTTTCAGGGGAATCTGACACCCTCTTCTGACCTCCGCAGCATCACACGACACGGGTACACCAATCTATGTGCAGATAGTACATTCATACACATAAAAAAATATGTGCTATCTAAATAAACAATTACAACTGATAGCCTAGTACTACTATGGACACTAAGTGTACAGTACAGAGCAGACCCTGCTCCCCACCCTACCTTCAAGGTGTTCACATTCTAGTGGACAATTACCAAAACCAATACAGGAAACACAAGTGTGGTAAGTACTATGGAAAGAAATGAAGCAGAATGAGGGAAGGGCTTAGCTGGGGGGAAGACTACAATTTTAACACTTAATTTTTTTCATTATTTTTATGTGTACTATTGTATTGCCTGTATGTGTATAAGTGTACCCGTGTTGGGCAATGCCCCTAGAGTCAGAAGACAGTGTCCAATTCCCCTGGAACTGGAGTTATAGACGATAGTGGCTGTTAGTTGCCAAATGGGTGCTAGGAATTGGACCCAGGTCCTCTGCAAGAGAACCCAGTGCTCTTAACCACTGATCCATCTCTCCAGCCCCAAGACTGTAACTTTAAGAGGGCCTTTCTCAACAAACTGAAGGTGAACTAAGCAACTCAAGCAGATAATGGGGGGGGGGAAGAGTGTTAAAGAAAACAAAACAAACACCTGTGTAGAAAATCCCTAAAGCAGAAGTGTGCTTCAGGACTGTGGACCCATTTACTTTTCATACTGCAGTAACTGTAATGTCCCACTGGGAGTCTAAAACGGTCCATGAAATGTGTTCAATGACAACTTTAAGAGCTTCTTACACTGAGAGTGAACAAATCATCCCTCCAACATTCCCTCTATGTTGAAGAACTGTTATAGGCAGTATGGCTACTCAATCAGAAAGCCCAATTATACTAGATTTCTCCCTTCATTCTTGATATCTAGCCAGTGACTAGGTAATTGTTCATGACATTAACATGGTCCCCAATTGGCCTCCTTAGCTGCAGCCCTTCCTCCCAAAGAGTGCTTTCAAGAAAAGAAAGAAAAACCAATTTGCTTTTATTTCTCAATAGACCAGAAAAATTTAAATTCTTGACATCACTTGTGTGTAGCCTAAATGTTTGCAAAATTTAAACCAATCATTATATATTTCTATTGAAATCTAACACTGTAGCTTTATAATAACTGGAAGATTATTCTGCACCTCTCAAAGTTCAGACTCATGTTGAGACTCAACAAAGAAGTCGCGCGTGCCTATTACTCTCCCTGGAATGTTTCTTAGAAATTTAGAGTAAGCAGCTTGCATATTCAATTTTCCTTAGTAATTTCAATTAGACATGGTATTCTTCACTTTCCATTGGGAGGTCTGCTGCCCAATACCAACAGCTGCTAGATCCTACTGCTTCACAAGTGAGGGGCAGCCTTACATTTCAGGGTGTGCAACCTTCATTAACAGAGGTGAGCACACCCAGGTGTCACCCACTGTCCAACTCACTAAGGTATAGAGAGAGGTGCATTCTCTGACAATGGAAGAAATCTTGAAATCTGTCCACTTTAGAGTTATTCTACCAATGCTCTATCAAGCAAAGCACTTTATTAAACATTTATGTGTATCATTAAACATGTATATCAGCAGAAATGGATTTGTAGTTATGAAAAAAAATCACAGATTTCAAAACTGTCATGTTGTGACCTGGGTAAAACCTCAGCTTCAGTTTCATTTTGTTAAAGAGACTGTATTCCCAGTGGACAGTTACAAGTGCAAATGAAATCATGTGAGTCCAAAATTCATGGTTTTGGATAGTAGTTGTCCGGCACAACAAAACAGCTCAGAGCACAGGGTTTTGGAATCTACAGACACTTCAGTCTGTAACATGAGGCAGAGAACATCTACAGATCTAATTATCTTAATGACTACACACAAACAAGCAACTATTGTAGGGAGAGGAGTTCTGATTTTCCACGTACCAGTCCTGTATTCTTTCCAGAAAGGGGGAGGGGAATGATTTCACAGTTCCAGAAACCTCAAACAATAACTTACTATAAAACCAAGAATTAATGGTAAGTTTGCAAACAACATTTTAGTGGGCAGGTCCTTTCAGTAGTGTGTGCAAGAAACTAAGCAAGATGTTTGTATGTACATAGGCTTGTCTTTAATAATAATAATAATAATAAAACTCTAAAAGTTTTAGTGAGAAATACCAGAGAGGGAAAATGAGACTTGGGCTAATAACGGAAACTGGTCCTCACATGTACCCTACGTCTATACATTGAACACAAGGAGGAGGGATCTTAGGAGGGAGTGGCGGCTCCTGTGCCTGGTCTATTAATTCACATTTTGCTCTTTTCTATTCACATCCTGCGCGGGCTCCACCCAAAGCAGCCAAGCGAGAGGGTGGGTGGGACTCACAGCCCAGCAAATAACAGTCCCAGAAACCGAAAACGAAATCGAGGTGGAATTGTGAAAACAGGGCACACCATAAAAAGGGGTGGAGAAGGAACTCGACTGGGGACCCTTCTCTTGGCAGGAGAGGCATCCCTGGGCCCACCGCAACCCGGCAGTATCCCCTACTCCCAGTCGCAAACAGATCCCTCCTTTCCCACACATGGAGAGTGCCAGACAGGCAGGGCAAGGCCACTAGTCCCTGGAGCGTGGGCGGAGAGCACACAAGTATCCCTTAGAGATATAGATTTTCAAAGGGACACAGGAGGGGTAGCAACCTGAGAGGAAGGGGAGGGAAAGGGGCGAAGAGACTGCTTGTAGAAGAGACTGCTTTGCAGAGCGGGAACCCGAAAGAAGCTGGGTAGGAACGAAGGAAGGATAGTTAGGGGGCCAGCTACCTGTTGAATGGACCCGGCCTTGCACAGGCAGGGAGAAAAGGTGGGCGAGCCGTCCAGGAGGGCGGACTCATGGTCCCCTAGCATCCTGACCAGGACCGGTGGGATCAGCCCCGGTGCCAGCGGGGCCCCACCCTGAGAACCCCGGGCTGCAGGATGCAGTGATGCGAGAACCCGACCCAAACAAGGGGAGGCGGGGGTTGCGGCGACCTGGCCCGCTCCCGCAGCTCGCTCGTCACTCACATCTGATACTCGTCTATCGCCTCCACCAGCTGGCCCCAAGAGTCGAAGTCCGCGCCTCTCCTAAAACTGGCGCCCCAGCGCTGCAGCAGACTCCGGGTCACCTCCGACATGGCCGGGCCCCACCCCGACCCCCACCCGCCCCTACCCCAGCAAGGCCGGGCTCTAGGGCGCCATCCTCCCCGGGCCTAGCCCCGCCATTAACAAGGCCAGGAGGAACCGCCAAGGCCACCACCGTCACCCTCCGAGGAGCCGCCCAAGCCCATTTGCCGCCACAGCCAAACTTTGCGGCTCCGAAGCGGCCACCCGCCGAAGCCACGCCCCCTCCAGACCACGCCCCGTTAGGTTGAGGCCGCCCCACTCGGCCTGGAGCCGCCATCGAGAGGCCGCGCATTGTCCTTCCCTCTTTAGGGGCCAGACAGAATCTCGAGAGTAAGAAGGAGAAAGAAATTTAGAAAGGGTGCCGAAGGGGCTGCGATAGCGCTGCGGAAACCGCCACTCAGCACCCTGCACCGCCGCTTCGGCAACCGTCATGGCCGCCGGTCACGTGACCCCAGCTTGTTGGAGACCGGGCTTCCGGCCTCTCTAGCCCTGCGGTCTCAATGATACGGTCTCCCTCTTCTCGCTGGCGGACTCGGTCCTGTGCTACCTTTCCTCTAGCATTCGGACTCTTGAAATCCCGGGTAAGTATGTCCCGAGGCGCGTGAGATAGTGATCTTCCTCTCTTTATGGTCCCCGAATCCTTCCACACCAGCTTCCTTTGACCCTTGGATGGCGATCTAAAATATATATGTGTATGTATATAGTTTATTATAATTATATAAAACACCCCTCCAAGTGGTCCGCGAGTCGATGAGATTCAGGGCTACATTGGCCTGACCCTCCGGGCTACACTGGTTCTTTCTGTCGTCGGGACCAGCCTTTCCCGGGTTGATTGGATCGGCGGGCCACTTTGAGGCCTGCGGGCAGACCGAGGATCCCCGCCTGCTGTCTCCAGCTGAACCCGGGGTGGGAGGAAGAGGCTGGGTAGTAAACAGGAAACTGGGCCGGGAGTTCCTACCAGGCCCTCAGGTAGGTTCGCGGGGGACCCCGGAGCCCCTAGGTGGGGAGGGGGCGTGTCTGTGGACTTGATCCTTTGGGGAGGGGGTCAGGTGACTAAGGGCACTTGACGTTGGGTGTGTCGATTTTCCACCTCCACCCTCCGAGTTCCTGCAGTCATGGAAGGGCTTAATTGAAGGATGGAGAACTGAAACATTTCAGAAACTTTGCTTTCACAAACTTTCCTAGAAAGTTTTATTTCCGTGCACGTAGTTATGAAGATGGTTTGTGTGGAAGATGTTTAGGTGATACCTCCTAAAAGGACTTCTTAAATATTTTGAATCTTAAATGGACCTGCCCGTCCATTGAGTACACAGTGCATTCTCTCGTCATTAAATATTTGTTGCTTCACAAACCAGTTTTACCATGAGTAAGTCAAGAAAAATAAAGGTGGTATTTAATGTAGATATTTCATAACACTGTGCAGCCCACTTTCTTTTTTTTTTGTATTCTTTTTTTATTATATGTATTTTTTGTACAAGATTATGTTAATAATCAAATCCAGACCCGTGTCCCCCAACCTACCCTCCCACCCCACCAGAGCTCATGCATTCTGCCAAACATGCTTTTCATCTCTTTCTCAGTCTTTCTCAAAATTCTCCATGTAGAAGTTGACTGTTTTGAGCAGAAGTTCACCGTTTCAGTCAGTTCTTTGATGCAGTCCTTTCTGTTGTTATTTCCAATGTGCATCACTCCCAGCTACTTGGACAAAAGCTCAAGGGGCTGTGCACAAGAAATACTTACAACTAGGTAATTGGCACTAGCATCCACAGATGAGGGATACCATTCATCGTTTGTTTTTCTGGGACTGTGTTACCTCACTCAGCATGATATCTTCTAGCTCCGGCCATTTACCTGTAAAGCTCGTGATGTCATCTTTCTTTACCGATACATAGAACTCCATTGTGTAGATGTACCACATTTTCTCTATCCACTGGTCAGTTGAGGGGCATTTGGGTTGGTTCCAGCTCCTTGCTATTGTGAAGAGAGCTGAAATAAACATGGCTGTGCATGTATCTCTGTGGTAGGATGAGTCTTGTGGGTACATGCCCAGGAGTGGTATGGCTGGGTCAGGTGGCAAGTTCATTCCAAGTCTTCCAAGGGTTCTCCACACTGCTTTCCATAGTGGCTGTACGAGTTTACATTCCCACCAGCAGTGGATGAGTGTACCTCTTTCCCCACAACCTCTCCAGCACTTGGTATCATTTGTTTTCTTGATCCTAGCCAGTCTTATTGGAATAAGATGATATCTTAAAGTGGTTTTTATTTGCATTTCCTTAATGATTAATGATGTTGAACACTTGTTTCTCAGCCATCTCTAATTCTTCACTTGTGAAGTTTCTGTTCAGCTCTTTGCTCCATCTGTTGAGTGGGTCATTTGTTTTCTTCTTTGTTTTTTGAGTAGTTTATGTATTCTGGAAATCAGCGCTTTGTCAGATGTTTCTGCTGTGAAGGTTTCCTCCCACTCTGTGGGATTTCTCTTCACTTCCTTGATTGTTTCTATTGATGTACAGAAGCTTTTGAGTTTAATGAGGTCCCATTTGTCAATTGTTCTTGCAGCTGCTGTCTGATTTAGGAAGTCTTTTCCTACGCCTATGTCTTGTAGGCTGCTGCCCACTTTTTCTTCTATTGCCTTCAGAGTTTGGGGTTTCACGTTGAGGCCTTTAATCCATCTGGAGTTGACTGTGCTTCAGGTGGTCTTGGGAGATCTCCCTCTTTTTTTCTAATAAGAAAAGTTGATTGGCAACTTTGTGCAATGCCTTTAAATTAAATAAGCCTTATCAGAATTGCTTCTTTATTACTTCCAGTAATCTAAGGGATGTTTGAGTGTTTGACTTGGAGCTTTCTTGTATTAGTAAATGAACTACCAACCCACAGAAGTTTAGGTAAAAAACACACAGAATAAATATTTTTACAATAAAATCTGACAAATTCCCACTTTAATATAAAAACATCTGAAAAATGTTTTCTAATTGAAACGTTACCTAAATAAGATATCAACTCTTATAAGCGATATTATACAGATCCATTTATAATAGAATGTGTTCTGTCATTGGTGCCAACAATATGTGGGAAATAAAATTAGCATAAAAGCTCTATTTCAAATAGGCTTAGTGTGAATGAGGATATCCATTTGAATCTGCTAAGGAAAGGAGACTCATCTGGTCTTGTACCTTCTTACTTGTAGCTGTGCGACCAAAGTCTAATGCTTTGCTGCTTAGAAGAGTTGTCTGGGGACCTGCAGCATCAGCATCTTGGGTTCTCCCCCAGATTGATTAGAACTTTCATTTTAACAAGATTCACTCACCTTGGTGAGATTTGTGTTTGATATACATTAACATCTAACCATGATTGCTCTTGTGTATTTTGTCATGGAAATTATTATGGGAAATCCCCCCCCAAAATTTTTAAAAAAAAGAACTAAACTATGAATTAAAACATTCATTTGTGGATATGAAGCACTTTATATATCTGTCTTTTGTGCATGATTGCTTATGTGTAAATTGTATGTATCTTATAAAATGTTTTCTTCTGTGTCCATTTCATACTAAATGCTTCTTTGATTTTTATATGTCTCTTCTAGCTGTGGAATACATCTGGAGAAAATGACCCATTGGTTTCATAGGAACCCATTAAAGGCCACAGCCCCTGTGTCTTTTAACTTCTATGGCATGATCACTGGTCCTCCTGCTTCAAAAATTTGCAAGTATGTATTAGACTCAACAAGTACCGAATGAGCTGTGGTTCAGGGTACTTTGAAGTTCCATAGACAATACAGATGTATAACACATTATTCCTGACAGTAAACTCACGATGAATTTCTAAGTTATTGACAGATGAAGAGTTAAGTCATAGGTTATTTAAACTTTGGTAGTGATCTAGGCCATCATCCTTAAATGTCAGCTCAGTAATCAGCCCTGGTGGGGCTAAAGCAGGGACAGTAAAAGTTAAACTACATTTCAGCAGGTCTATGAAGTAGGATATTGGCATTGTTAATTGGCCAGATGGTAAATTTATTGTGTTTAGAGTAACGGAAGGGGTGTGTTTGTGTGTGGTATGCACATGCAAGTATGTCTGGAACCCAGAGGTTGGTGCTAAGATGTCTCCCTCAGTCATCTCTCCACCTTATCTTTTGAGGCTGGGTCTCTCACTGTTTTAACTAAACTTGCTGGCCAGGGATCCACCTGTCAGCACAATCCCTTCCCCCAGTACCAAGGTTACAGAAGCACTTCACCATGCCCAGCTTTTTATGTGGGTTCTGGAGATTTTGACTCAACATTGTCATACATGTGCAGTAAACCCTCTACCTGCTGAGGCATCTGTTGACACCCCACTTCTAGGGCTGTATAGTTGCTTAATTTGTTGCTGTGATAAAGCACCATGACCAAGGCCGTTTACAGGAAGAGTGTTTTTGGCTTATAGTTCCAGAGGGAGAGTCCACAATGGCAGGGGAGGCATGGCAGTAGGCAGCTGGAGAAGAAAGCTGAGCACTCACATCTGCAAGCACACACCAGAAGGAGAGAGAACAACTGGAGATAGAGCAGGGATGTGAACTCTGAAAGCCTGCCCCTAGTGACATGTTTCTTCCAGCAAGACTGTATCTCTTAAAGCTCTGGAAACAGCACCACCAACTGGGGCCAAGTGTTCAAATACCTGAAGTCTGTAGGGAACATTTCTTTTTTATGTGTATGAATGTACTGTCTGCATGTAGGTTTGTGCACTCGTGTCATGCAATGCCGCGGAGGTCAGAAAAGGGTGACGGATTCCTCTGGAACTGGAGTTAAAAACAGTTCTTAACCGCCATGTGGGTGCTGGGGATCGAACCCAGGTCCTCTGCAAGAGCAGTCGGTGCTTTTAACCACTAGGTCATCTCTCCAGCCCCTGTAGGGAACATTTTTAATTCAAACCACTACCATCATGTTCCACTCCCTGGCCTCCTTAGGTTCACGTCTGCATTAGTTACATTTCTATTGCTGTAATAAAACACCATGACCAAGGCAACTTACAGAAAGAGAACTTTATTTGGTAGGTGGATAAGAGTCGGGTATGACAGGGAAGCATGGCAGCAGGAGATGGCTGGAGCAGAAACCTGAGAGAGCTTACATCTTCAAGCAGGCACAGCAAGCAGACAGCCAGGAAGTAAGACAAAGCTATGAACTCTCAAAACCCCGTCCCCAGTGATGTGCTTCCTCCACCAAGGCCACACACCCTGAAGGTTTCATGAGCCTCCTCATACAGCGCCACCGACTCACCAAGTATTCAGATACTTGAGCTTATAAAGGACATTCTGATTCAAACCACCACAAAGGGTTTTTGTGTTTTTAATATACATCTTTTTTATGCTTGTGTGCCATGCATGTGGAGGTGAGAGAACACCCTGAAGGAATCAGTTTTCTTCCAGTGTGGGTCCCAGGGATCAACCTTGGTGCCTTTACCCAGTGGGCCAGCCTTGCATTTATTTATGTATTCCCCATGACTGTCGGCCTGCTTTCTTCAACAGCAAAGTTAGTTGTCTAAAGAAGATTTTATAAACTACTAAGCCAGAAATACATATATGGACTTTTATAGACAGCATTTGAAGATCTCCTGTTTATATAAAAAGGAAAGGAATGAATAATTTGTATCAGGAAAACCTTTCTCAGAGGGATAATAACTAGAACATTATGGCTAGGAAAGATAGACACAAGAAACACTTCAGTCTTCTGGCTTTACTGGCTCTGGGATGTTGGAAAGGATCCAGTCTATGTAAGACATGAAGCCTAAATAAAAGTTACAGTACCACTAAAGTACTATC
Organism: Rhizomys pruinosus; assembly: GCA_009823505.1. NCBI lineage: Eukaryota > Metazoa > Chordata > Mammalia > Rodentia > Spalacidae > Rhizomys > Rhizomys pruinosus. The sequence goes on from VZQC01009322.1 coordinate 287,448, forward strand.
AGGAGAGTTGGCACTCCTAATTGTGAGAAGCAGCAGTTGGAGGAAGATTGGCTCGTTAATCTAAACTAATGGTGACTATTTTCTGGAAAGTACTATATTCTTCTTTGTCTACTCGTTAATCTAAACTAATGGTGACTATTTTCTGGAAAGTACTATATTCTTCTTTGTCTATTCCTATAACCCATTTTTTAAAAAGTAAAATCACCTCTTTATTTATTTACTTATTTATTTTTTGAGGTAGGGTTTTATCATCTAGCCCAGGCTGGGCTGAACTCGTGGTTCTACCTCTGCTCCTGAGTGCTGGGGTTATAGGTGCAGTCTGCCACAGCTGTATAATCCTTTCTTATCTGGAGGAGTGGGCAAGAACTAGGTCCAGGTTGTAAGTTTGCCAGCCTCTGACCTGGACTCATGGAGCCTGGTCGCAGCTTATCTGTTTATCTGTAGCATTAGGCTAGTCTTTAACTTTTTGTATAATTCCTAGGTTATCAAACAGCCTGATTTACATTTCTAAAGTATATTTTCTCGATTTGTGTAATTTTAAAATTAATTTGACTTTCTGTATATTGAGTTATAGGTTAATGGAGCTGCTCTGAAGACAGTTGTTCATATAGCCTGTTCCACTTTGTCAGCTGTTTTTGGAATGGTCTTTCTAGGATTAGCTTCCTTATAGTTAGTACTGGTTCTTAGCACTGACATCCAGACAGTTGAGGATTAAGTCTGTATTTCTTAACATCAAGGCCACATTACAAACCCTTGTAAAAATCTCAAACTATTTGAATAGCTAGTATCAGAACACACAGCAAATAGTTTTGAGTTTCTGTTGTTTTCTTGCCACCTAAATTGTGGGTATATATTATAACCTAGATATTCTTAGCCGTCATGTGGGTGCTGGGAATCGAACCCAGGTCCTCTGTAAGAGCAGTCGGTACTCTTAACCACTGAGCCATCTCTCCAGCCCCCATAACCTAGATATTCTTAATGCTCACAATGTACATTTAGTCTTCAGTAACTTACACCTTTTTTAAGTATGCTGCATCAATATCCATATAATGTGATTTCTAGAACCCTCACTGATTGTGTTCTGGATTAAATAATGATGTAAATTAGAGCTGATGTGGATCTAGGAGTTGAAGAAATTGAAGATGTAATAATAGAGGGGGGCTCCAAAGAGAAAACCAGAAAGCCAAAGACAACATTTTTGCAGGTGTGAATAAGCAGGAGACATAGGGAAGAAATGGGGAAAGCATTCTTAGAATAAAGAGGAACATCTTGAAATTTTAGTCTCGGGGGCTGGAGAGATGGCCTAGGGGTTAAGAGCGCCGACCGCTCTTGCAGAGGACCCAGGTTCGATCCCCAGCACCCACATGGCGGCTGAGAACCATCTGAAACTCCAATTCCAGGAGAACTCCAGTTCCAGGGGAATTCGAGACCCTCTTCTGACCTCCG